>OX608079.1:58929101-58986112 GCA_951509765.1 Sphenella marginata | reverse complement strand
AAGGGGCGTGGCACCGCCCACTTTTGATATAGTCAAATTTGGAAATATTATTAATCATAAATCAAAAACCGCTCAAGATAGCAAAATAAAATTCAGCACACATATATATATTAATACAGGCAATATTTCGAAAAAAAATTAGCGAAATCGGGTTAGGTCCACGCCCAATTTTATACGAAAGATTTTGAAAAGGATCATAGATATATTGAATATGCTATAACTTTGCTTAAACTAGCTGTATATAATTTCTATTTCACCTCTGAAGTGTTCGTGGGCAAAGAAAGTCGAAAGCACAAAATTTTTGGAAAATGGGCGTGGCCCCGCCCCTTTATGGGAGATTATTCCACAAAACTTTCCATGGCATAACTCCGGTAAAAATTGACTTATTGAAACGATATTTAGAGAAAGTGTTCAGCATATAAAGCTTACTCTTTGCTGTAAAAATAAACAAAATCGGAGAACGGACACGCCCACTTTTTGAACACAGTTCTAAAAAATTTCTTCGTAAATTTAAAATAGCGATATTTCCATAATTGTATAAGTTATATAAATAAGATTTTACACACATAATAAGCCTTTTAAGCAAAACTGAACTGTATAAAAATTTTGTAGATTTTGGTGAAGTAGGCGTGGCGCCGCCCACTTTTTAGCATAAAAGCTCTGCTATTTTCAAAAGCGATTGCTTGGAATTTCAAGAATGTATTTCAATGAAATTTTGTGAGATGGTTCCCAATAGTATGTAGTATACTCCTGCCAAAAATTACGCAAATCGAATAACAAACAAGCAAGATTTACGGGCAAGTAGTTAACACCCTACTGCCTTTTTTTTATTAATTTTTTTTATTTTTATACCTTTCATGAACATGAGGAAAGGTATTTATATTTTGTTATTTAGTAATAATTTAATTTACCACTCACAACAGAAGTGTTTTTATCGAAAACAATCAGTTGCCTTTATAACAAATTTTCAGGTATGTATTAAAATAGACCTGAGTAAATTAGGATACCAAAACAGATCACTACTAGGTATTTAATGTTCGGTTACACCCGAACTTAGACTTCCTTACTAGTTTTATTTTCATACCTTTCATGAACATGAGGAAAGGTATTTATATTTTGTTATTTAGTAATAATTTAATTTACCACTCACAACAGAAGTGTTTTTATCGAAAACAATCAGTTGCCTTTATAACAAATTTTCAGGTATGTATTAAAATAGACCTGAGTAAATTAGGATACCAAAACAGATCACTACTAGGTATTTAATGTTCGGTTACACCCGAACTTAGACTTCCTTACTAGTTTAATATACCTTTGTATGTTTATGAGTTTATCAACTTTGTTTTGCAAAATAGGAAAGCACCTATCACCAGATCGGGACGTTTTTAATAAGCGGTTGTCACGAGCCCGAAGAGGCATCGAAAATGCTTTTGGAATATTGTGCGCTCGTTGGAGAGTTTTATTGGCTCCTTTGTTTATGCAACCAGAAAATGCAGAAGTTATTGTTAAAGCTGCTCTAGTTCTGCACAATTTTTTAAAATTTCACGATGGCAGTTATTGTCCATCTGATTACGTGGACCAGTATCAAGGAGAAGAAATTGTAAGTGGGCTGTGGCGGAGAGAAGTGTCAACACCGTTGCGAGACCATGGGCGGATGACTTGCAATAACGCAACAAGAAGTGCCTTTGCATTGAGAGATTTGTTGAAGGAGTACATTTTGTCGCATCCAATTTAAAATATCGCTCTTTGTTAAACAAATACCTAACAAATAAATAAAATACGCCTAATAATAAGGGTCAGTCTTTTTCAGGAAACGTAAAAGTTTAACCTGTTACCGTATCTAGCCCAGAGTGCTAGAGTTCCCCGAGTCTTCTGCACCTTCTCCACATAAGGCCTTATTATTTGTTACATATTTATGGGAATAATAAGTTGTAATTTTTGTTGTAATAGTTGTTGTAGCGTTACGTACTCTGCCTAGGTGTAATTTTCCTTACATACATAGTAGGCATACCGGTCGTAAGAGGCGACTACGATGCGCAAAGGTAACGTTCAACTCGATGCCTCTCACCTCTCATTACCCATCTAGGAGTTTACCGAGGAGCACTACCGGGCGGCTAGTTTGGAACTAACTGAAGCAGATTTTTTCCCACCACGAAATGAAAGCACGAAATAAAGTTATAAAAGTAAAATTTAAATTTGACTTTTATTTATATCAATTCAAAAATAATTAGACTCATGCCTCGTGTTATCCTTTAAAGATAATTAATTGGTAAAAGTAAGTATATACATATATGTACATACATAGTTTGTTTAACTTAAAACATAACATTAAGTCTTTTCAGATCACATTCAATAGATTGTGTATTATAAGCATTAAAAAGTTCACGAAAAGTATTTAAAACGAAAAATGTGACTAATATTTCAAATCGACGTGCCATACGAAAACTAACACTTTTTCAAATTTTTACGAAAACTAACTCTTTTGTTTTGTGTCTGAAGAAAAGTAACACTAAAAAGTGTTAGTTTTCTTCAGACACAAAACAAAAGTGTTAGTTTTCGTCAGACTCAAAATTTTTGTTGTTAGATGGCACGTCGAAATAAAGTAAGTAAAACTGCTTGCAAATATCAATTAGAGTTTTGAACAAGTATAAGAATCTCTATTTTCAAACGATCTTGTACCTCCTCTGGCTTCTTTTTCAAGTATTGGTCAAGTATTTCGAGAAAGGCACCATTTTTAGAAGGAGCTATCTTTTTTTCAGCTATGACAGCTTCTATTGTTCCACAAATACGATTTAATCGCTCATGTGACTCCGTATTCAGTCGGTGCCGTTTTGTGGCTTTTGGAGTCTCCTCGCTGTATTGACTTTTATTCAAGTCAGTCATGTCATGCGTTTGATTCGCGTTCTCATTTTGAGCGTTAGTTAGTTCTTTACTGCAGGTTGGCGGCTCATCGCCACTCCAGTCAAAATTCGAAGTAGTTCTGGTGTTGGAAAAAAAATATTAGAAATATCACATACAAAACTCATAAATTATTAACCTACTTTCTTGGAGCAATATGTTTACTCATAAATTGCATTGCCTCCATAAAGCACCATTCTGCTTTCTCTTCAGCAGCGGCTCCCGAGCTTTGCTTACTGGCTGACTTTTCCCTCACAAAGCGATCTCTGAGTGATTTCCATCTTGTCTTACAGTTGTCCTCTGTTGTAAATAAAAAGCAAACAGAACAATTTCAGGATATTTATGATGAAATGACAAGTGCTTTTCGTACCAATTATTATGGGTTTTGTGGTATTTGTTTCCTTTAGGTGACAACTGCTAAAACACGTCCAAAAATGTCGGGAGAGGCATCAAAAGCCATCTTTTGACCTCTGTATTTTGTTTCAATGAAAAGTTATTGGCAAAAAACCCAAAATTATCAATGTCCGATCCCAAATGGTGGTGTCATTCAAGGTCATCTTTTGGGTAGGCGGCCTTTGACTGCGTTCGGAAAAATAACCCCTAGCCGCTCCAATACCGGCTACGTGATCATCAGAATATCTACGTAGAACACACTTCTGCACTTTTCATTACACTCATTTATACTTTAATTGTGAGTAACTTTTCATTTTAACAAAATACCAAGGTCAAAAGGCGCATTTTGATACCTCTTCCAACATTTTTCGACGTGTTTTAGCATTTGTTTCCAAAGGAAACAAATAACTTTGATCTCTCATGAACGCGTATTTTGCAGAAAACAAATACTTAGCGTTGGTGGGAAGCATCCTAATGAATGCGGAGGCCAAGAGGGTGCTGATTTTGCATTTTAATGCTTAGAAAGTTCTTGCGCATTATACAGCAAATGACCTTTAATTACAAAACGTAATGTACCTTGGTCTAATAATCAAGGATTAATAGGGAAGGAGAAAAACACTTACCTGACGTTCCTGTGGAATCCGCTACTGCTAACCAAGCTCGGTCTTTCAAATATTTGTTCCTATATAGCGAGGAACTTTTGTCAAACAAACATGGGTGCATTTTCATAGCCTCTATGAGTTTTTCTTCCATGATGCTGAAACAATAAAAACTATATTTGTAAGTATATATTAATTGGGAGCTCAGTGAGTGTCGAGATGCAGGTTGCCATAACAAATTTTGGGTAATACTTTCCATCGAACGTCAAGTGTTAATACACGTCCAAAAATCTCGAGAGAGGTAACAATAAATATAAGTTTTTCACTAATAACTTTTCACTGAAACAAAATATTGCTTTTCCCCCTTCGGATTATTGTTACGGAGGTCCATACGTGTATTAACACTTGACGTTCGATGGAAAGCATTACCCAAAATTTGAGCAATCCAAGATACAAAAAGGTAAGCTTCGTTTTATTCATGAAATCATGCCAATTTCTAGGCAAAGGGTTGAGCAAACTTACCAATTGTTTTTTTTATTTTTTGTTGAGCAGCTGCAGCACGATATTAATCCCAAATCTTTTTTATATTAGGTATAAATTTTATTTATAGGTATTTTCTGCACGTTTTATCTTCAAACTGAAAACTATGCAACGCGGTGAAATTTTTAATTTGTGGCTGTATAAAATCAGCTGATTATGTCAACGCAAGCAAAAAGATAAGACTTGGTTAAGTATCTGCGTTAACGCGCGTCAAAAGTCATTTATGAGGCATGTTGCTTGGAACTACATACATTTTATCTCAGCTGTCAAAACTGAAATGTCACGCAACGCGCCACCAAAGTTTTATCTGACATCGCCATAAACGAGACAGAGGATTGTGATGCAAAAAAAATTCGTTCAGAAGGATATGCGAAAATTATTGCCGCGCGAAAGAATCCCCCACCTTCGGTTAGGAAATTCGTTGTTCCTAAAGGTGCTATAGATTTCTACAGTACTACGCACACACAAATGATCGATTGGAGCTCATTTAGAATTACAGAGCCACCATGCTTGCAGTTTTACTCTGATGCGGACTTGAAGAAATTACAAAATTCTAATGATATTATAAACATACCTGGTTAATATTTTCAAACAGCAGTGATTTATACTAATTATAACCTATTAATTTACTTAGATTTTCTATGCCATTCCCAAAATACTGAGCGATTTGTTCACGTAGTAAGTGAGTCTTGTACAGAAGTTGCCGACGAGGAACGCCTATGTCATATATTCGCAAAATTAAGTAGCCGAGAACGTTACAGCAAATTAGAGTCAAGAAAAGATTTAGCATAAATGCATTACATTTATTTCTTCATTATATGCAGGTAAGTATTCTTTGTTTTTTAGTTTTCAGAAAACTATTTTTTTTTTTTCAAATACAGGGTGTTGGTTTTAGTAAAACTAAAATAAAAGCTGAACTTGGCATGATGGAGTAATAGTTTCTATGGATGAAATATTGCATTAGTCAATACCTTTCCAAAAATGTATTATTTTTGAAAATCGAAATTTAAAAAAATTTTTTTGAAAACCTCATAAGGTAAGTGTTCAAACTGGGGGGGAACATTTTCAACTTTTTTTTCCTCCATACACCGTGATACGCTCTAATGACCAGGCCTTATAAACAATGGAGTAAGCTAAATAGTTTATTAAACAATATTTTCCAAACATCAAAATCAATGTTTTCCTAACGAGTTTGTAAACAAAAACTTCACATACGTTTAAATATGTATGTTTTCACAATATGTAGTATGGTAGCTTTGAGGAATTAACTTGGGGTGAGCTTTCTGCGAGGTGAACAGTTTGGCAGTTTTCAAAATTAATATTAAACTAGTAAGGAAGTCTAAGTTCGGGTGTAACCGAACATTAAATACCTAGTAGTGATTTGTTTTGGTATCCTAATTTACTCAGGTCTATTTTAATACATACCTGAAAATTTGTTATAAAGGCAACTGATTGTTTTCGATAAAAACATTTCTATTGTAAGTGGTAAATTAAATTATCACTAAATAACAAAATATAAATAGCATTCCCCATGTTCATGAAAGGTATGAAAATAAAAAAAATTAATAAAAAAAAAGGCAGTAGGGTGTTAACTACTTGCCCGTAAATCTTGCTTGTTTGTTATTCGATTTGCGTAATTTTTGGCAGGAGTATACTACATACTATTGGGAACCATCTCACAAAATTTCATTGAAATACATTCTTGAAATTCCAAGCAATCGCTTTTGAAAATAGCAGAGCTTTTATGCTAAAAAGTGGGCGGCGCCACGCCTACTTCACCAAAATCTACAAAATTTTTATACAGTTCAGTTTTGCTTAAAAGGCTTATTATGTGTGTAAAATCTTATTTATATAACTTATACAATTATGGAAATATCGCTATTTTAAATTTACGAAGAAATTTTTTAGAACTGTGTTCAAAAAGTGGGCGTGTCCGTTCTCCGATTTTGTTTATTTTTACAGCAAAGAGTAAGCTTTATATGCTGAACACTTTCTCTAAATATCGTTTCAATAAGTCAATTTTTACCGGAGTTATGGCATGGAAAGTTTTGTGGAATAATCCCCCATAAAGGGGCGGGGCCACGCCCATTTTCCAAAAATTTTGTGCTTTCGACTTTCTTTGCCCACGAACACTTCAGAGGTGAAATAGAAATTATATACAGGTAGTTTAAGCAAAGTTATAGCATATTCAATATATCTATGATCCTTTTCAAAATCTTTCGTATAAAATTGGGCGTGGACCTAACCCGATTTCGCTAATTTTTTTTCGAAATATTGCCTGTATTAATATATATATGTGTGCTGAATTTTATTTTGCTATCTTGAGCGGTTTTCGATTTATGATTAATAATATTTCCAAATTTGACTATATCAAAAGTGGGCGGTGCCACGCCCCTTTTTAAAAATTTCTTCAAAAATGTATTTGTTGCCTTAACGCTAAAGTGCACACCAAATATTATCCTTATAGGTGTATTATGTACTGAATAATCACTCTTTTTGTATTTTCCAAAATATTATATATATAGAAAGAGGGCGTGGCTTTTAACCGATTTTGCCTATTTTCAATAGCGCTCGGAGATAAGTGAAAAGGAACCTACATACCAAATTTCATTGAGATATCTCAAGATTTACTCAAGTTATCGTGTTTACAGACGGACGGACGGACGGACATGGCTCAATCAATTTCTCTTTTCCTCCTGAACATTTTTATATATATAAGTCAATATCTATCTCGATTCGTTTATGCCGTTACATACTACCGTTAGGCGAATGAAGTTAATATACCTTGTGTGCGAAGCACTACTAGGTATAACAAGTAAGGAAAAGGCCGTTAATTCGTATAATATTTTGACTTTAGTTCGCTTTGGACATGCGAATTAATGTCATTGAGGCATTTGGGTTTGAGATTCGACGAAGTAGCGCCGCAGGCGAAAATTTGACTTAGGTCAGATCCCCAATTCGGGGCGTGATTTATGGTATTTATGTGCAGAACTCCTTTCCGCATTGGCGGCCTTCGGCCGCGCTTCAAAAAATAACCCTGGGCTACGCCATTCCAACTCCGAGTGTGTGCCATAGCCGTGGCTACCGCCACGGTGATGTCCTTCCGCGTGCCACGTTTCCCACACTTTTTCACTTTTTTGGCTCAGCCTAATGTGCCATTACAACAACCACATGAAAATGACAGAAAATTGTGAACTTTAACTGCAAATAACTTTTGAACGGTTGAAAGAAATCTCATTTCAGATTCTAAATCTAGACGTGGGTAATCGTTTACGTGGGGTACCGAGCGCTAATACACAACCAAAAATGTTGAGATATGTATCAGGAGACGCGCTTTGGTCCCAGGAGCATGAATATAACTCCGCTGAACCAATATTTTTAGTAGTTTGCGAAATATCTGCAGTTAAAGTCATTTTCATGTGGTTGTTGTAATCACATTACCCTGTGAAAAAAGAGTGGCACGCGGAAGGACATCACCGTGGCGGTAGCCACGGCTATAGCAACCACCCGGAGTTGGAATGGCGTAGCCCAGGGTTATTTTTTTAAGCGCGGCCGAAGGCCGCCAATGCGGAAAGGAGTTCTGCACATAAATACCATTGATCACGCCCCGAATTGGGGATCTGACCTAAGCCAATCTCATATTAATTTTTTAAATCCCAGATTCATGATATAATGATCATAAGTCGAAGGTGATAATGAGAAATGAAAATTTGGAATATAAAAAAAATGTACTGACTTTAGTTCGCTTTCTTAATGCGAGTTAATGTCAATGACGTTAGTTCGAAAAAAATATTGACCTTAGTTCGCTTTTGGCATGCGTCTTAATGTCACTGACATTAATTCGCTTTTGGGGTGCGAATTAACGTCACTGACGTTAATTCCACTGACTTTAGATCGCGGCAAAGTACTTCAAGCGGACCCCCAAAAAATTTCATCGCTTCGATTTGCATGAAATTTGGAGAAAGTGATCTGCTATGTAAAAAAAAAATCTCACTAAAGGTCGCGTATAAATATTGAATGGTTGCCGAGATATGTATACGGGTTTGAATTCGCACTTTTTTTGTGTAGGTATTTTTTCTTTATATTAGAAGTCCTGTAGCTGACGTGCTAAGATGGAACATGTAAACCGTTTTCTAAAGTATTTTTCCGTTCTTTTCGAAAATGAATTTTAAAAAAAAATGTATTGAAAAATTTTAGTAAAAATTTGATAAAAAAAATTTTTTATCAATTTTTTTCAAATTTGGGTCTTTTATAAAATTTTTTTTTTAATTTTAATTTAAAGCTTGATATTTTTTCTTCGAAATGAAAATGAAAATTTCTTGAATGAATTGTTATCTTAAAATTATAACATTATTTTATTTATATATATACTAGCAGGGTACCGGGCGTTGCTCGGGATGTATGTAAGTAGTTAGGGGGCCTTTCAAAATCAATAATATAGTTGAAGATTTCATATTTATATATATAATACACCCTGTAGGGTTATAGTAAGGTTTTTCTGCAATCACATTTTTACCAATATCTTAGTTATAGATAAATTTATCGAAGTCCTAATGAAACCTGGGACCATCCCCTTTCGTTTGATACACATAGTGTAGGGTAATAGTAAGGTTTTTCGGCAATCGCATTTTGACCGATAACTCAGTTGTCGATTAATTTATCGAAATATATCGAAGTCAAAATGAAACCTCGGGCCATCCTATACGTATATGCGAAATATTATAAGTATAGGTCAAGTATACTTGGAGTTATAGGTCAAGTATACCCAGAATTGTATGGGGGAAAAAAATATCAAAAAATTATGGTCCCGAGAAGCTTCCGAACCCCCAAAATTAATAATAAAAAAAAATTGAGTATCACTACTTCCAGACTATAACCTGTCTGCGTGCCAAATTTCATCACAATTCGTCCTGCCATTCTCACGTGATTGAGTAACAGAAGCAAACGTCTGACATCCAAACATCGCTACTTTCACATTTATAATATTAGTATGATTATTGCCTACTGAAGAATTTACAAAATTGGAATATTTTGGAAAAAAACACGGTTTCAAAAACTTTCTTTTGCGGTATTCATTGTTAACGGTGTTCATTGTTCAAGAATTCAATTTTGACAAATTGTGCCAGGATGCATGCAAACT
Organism: Sphenella marginata; assembly: GCA_951509765.1. NCBI lineage: Eukaryota > Metazoa > Arthropoda > Insecta > Diptera > Tephritidae > Sphenella > Sphenella marginata. The sequence goes on along the minus strand of OX608079.1, from coordinate 58,976,542 downwards.
AAAATTTGACACTTTGTGTCAACGATTCGAAATATTTGATGTGTTTCTCACATCACCATAAATCAAGTTTCTTCTTTTATAAATAAGCTATGTAGGTGTCACAAATCAATTGACTCAAATTTCATTTATTAAAGACCGGCGTCACTAAATTCGTGGCTGTTGACGTCGCTGACATTGTTGGCGGTGTACTAGCTGTAACTGCTGTAACTCCTTCCCTCTTAAGATTGGACTGCTCCTGAAGTTCACTGTTAATTATTTCCTTCGTTGTTCCTTTGCAAAATGTTTGTTTTTCAATCTGGTTAGTATGATAATTATTACGATTAAAAATATTATTGATAAAGATATTGAAAGTTTTACATTATTTCTATAATTATATTTTAACTAGGTGGACCCGTGCGCACTTTGCGCAAAAAAAAAAAAACAAATGGTTCGAAATCGTTTACTTACGTCATACAAACTTATATAACATTTTCGGAAATTTGATAAAAAGCGATCGGTTTTTTCTATAACTATGACCCAGTGGCCACATGTATTTTTTACAAAACTTCCTTAAATACAATATTTGACGTAAAAATAAAATCATTTGTAATTTTTTGTTTGAATGCCGCTTGGGCTGAAAAAGTTACAGAGAAACCTCCCTTGGGCGGACACTCACCGTCGGCCAACTTTTGTCCGCCCAAGAGAGGTGTCCGCTCAAAGGAGTGGATGGCTATTTTAGAAATTTTTCAATTTTCAAAGGAATAAATACTCACCACATTTTGAATCGAATAAAATATATTGATATTACATTGCGAAAAAAATATATATGTATATTGCTTGAAAAATTCATATCAAAACATGCATAACTCATTCACATACTTTCAGATAAAGTAATAACATAAATAAAAATAAATATAAATTATACTTCAGATAATAAGTAATATAAATCCATAAATATCGGACTCATTATTTAAAAAATCGCTGTAAGACTTGCATATTAACAACAGCACTTTCACCACAAATGTATCTAAAATTAATATTATGACGAGCTCGCCATTTTTGAAGCCAACCGTTAGAACTCACAAAGCCACTGACCTCCAGTTTTTGGGCAACTTTTTTTGCCTTTTCTTAAATAATTGACCCAGATATGCGAACGTTCTGGATTCTTGCCCTACAAACAGTTAAAACACATTTCATCTATTTTTTTCCTATCGGTTTTCATAAAAGACCTTTTGGATTCAACATTGCTGCCAGACAGCCATTTTACTCGAATTTCTTCTTTCTTTTTTATTTTCAACGCAGCCTGCGTTTTTTTAATTTTGAATTTGATCAAAAAATCAATAACATTTGAAACAATGGGCAGACCATAAATAAAAATAGGTTTTGTACGATTTTATTATTTAACCCTTTCGGTACGACTGGTACCTATGTGTACCACCGAAGTTGAAAAGTCCCTAAAATGTTAAATTTACATTCAATCGAGTTTATAAATGTACCGTGTCGTCTGTTGAGATTTTCGCAATCAGCACGTGTCTTTAGAGTACAGTTTTACATTCCCGTTATGTTCAGATTCGTGTTTTTTCTATTGAGAGTGGTTGAAAAGTGCTGCGAGAGGACGTTTTGTGAAGAATATCTTTGCATTCGTAAAGATTTATTGGCAGATTACAACATATTTTGGAGAACTAAGATTGATACCACATATTTGAAGAAAATCCGGTAAGACAATGTAATTAAAAGTATATTTTTAGTGCAAATTAAACAGGTGGTACGTATGTGTACCAGTAGTCTCCTTATGTGGTACATATTAGTACCAGTAGTCCGGTGAATACAACTTATTTTTCATCAGATATACCTCGCACAGCAAGTATTGGTGACATTTTTCAAAAACTTATCCCGAAATCCGTTTATTTGTACATTGCTCAGTGCACGAATGAGCGTATACAGATAATAGAATGTGAGCAGTCAGCAAGAAAAAAACAGAAACTGAGAACTAATGCTGGCGAAATAAAAGTAATTATTGGATGCATGTTCATCATGTGCTATAATCGACTTCCTTGTGTGAAAGATTATTGGTCCCTTCATAAATCTCTTGATAACAAATCTATTCAAGAAGCAATTTCTAGGGATCGATTCCTATTTATTACTTCTAAGATGTATTTCGCAAGCCCGGAAAAACCATTGGACTTTAGTAAGACTTATTACCTAGACGATTTGGTGGAATGTCTAAAAAAAACTTTCCAAAAGTGTAGACAAGACAGCAGCTTTCAAAGTATAGACGAGTCGATGACAAAATTCAAGGGCCGCAGCTCACTGAAGCAATACATGCCCCTAAAACCGGTGAAAAGAGGTATAAAAATGTGGCTTAGGTGTGACGCTGTATCAGGTTACACCTACGATTTCAATATTTACTGTGGAAAAGACCTTGAAGAACACTCGGGAACCCTTGGAGAAAGAGTAGTAACTAAACTCATAAGCTCAGTCGCAGAAGATGATGTTACTTTGTGTTTCGATCGCTTTTTCACATCAGTTAATTTGTTAAATACTTTACCTTATCCAGCTGTTGGTACTATAATGCGTAACAGAAAAAACGTTCCCGAATTTACAAATAAGAAACTTGAGCGAGGAGAGGCAGAATTTAAAAGTACATCATCTGGTCTTTTATGCGTAAAATGGCAGGACACGAAGGAGGTTTTGGTAATAAGTAATTGCCACGAACCAGGCATGACGTTTGTTACAAAAACGTTAAAAGCAGGGGAAAAAATCCAAGTGCCATGTCCAAACGTAGTTCAATTTTACCGTCAAATTATGGGAGGTGTCGATTTAGCCGACCAAATGAGTGGACTTTATGAATATGATCGGAAGTCGGATAAATGGTGGAAGAAGGTTTTTTACCGCCTTCTTATGATGGCAGCCGTAAACGCTTGGATCATTTATAATGAACTTAGAAGGGAAAAAATGCCTTTCAAATCCTTTTTGGTGACCTTGGCAGAGACACTGATAGATGAAGGCTCCAAGGTCACAGCTGTTCCTAGGTCGGTAAGGCCAGGACCAGTACGTCGTGTTACAGGACACAAACATCTACCTATTGAAGGCGATACGCGAAGGCGTTGTATTAGTTGCAGCAAACAAAAAAAACAAACACGTACAAAAACAATATGTAAGGAGTGCCAAGTTCCCTTGTGTAAGTTTTGCTTTGCAGCATTTCATACTTAATTTTATTTGAAATTATTATAATGCTTTGGATTACAATCTATATATTTGATTACCAATTGTTTAATTCTTTATAATATTACTTGTTTTGTGTATTATTCACATGTAAATAAATGAATTATTTCGTATCATTATTAAAAGAAAAAATATGATCCAATATGTTTTATGGGACGGTTGGTACACATATGTACCATATAACATCCCGGATGGTACAATGGTTTACCACCACCCCCCGAGTCAGCCCCTTATCCCACGCCCCCTTTGACACCACAGAAATTTTATTTAGTGTCCAAACTACTAATTTTTGGCATTAAGCGAAATCTACTTCTGCGCGTAGAGTTCCGTACCGAAAGGGTTAAACTAATGCACGAACAGACCAATTATTTTGGTCACTAGCGTTAATTATTTTAATTTTTGTTGGTTTAGGCTCAGGATTGACCTCACTATCTCATAACACATCAAATGTTTACGATATGACTGAACATAATTAAATCACTATCACTGCGTTATGTAATTAAACCTACAATGTGAAGCTTGTGGGCTTTATTACCACTTAAAGTATATATTTAATTTATTTCAATGTTCAGGAAGAAAATTACACGTCAGCTTATTTCTAACCAAAAATTAAGAAGAGCGGAAGTATAATAAAAAGTCAAATATCAAATATGTAAAATACGTATACCTCCGCAGGGTTGCATTTTAGGTGTTGTTTTATATGCTAAATTAGAGTTGAGATCCTTAGGTGTGTTACACATTCGTTTTAGTCTTGCGTGCATGTATATGTTGCTTGCAACAGTACTCCGCCACCAGTGACTAAGTCGTGTGCGAAGTCACTATGGAACGTATGAAAGAAATTTTCTAGGAAAACGGACAATTCTTCCGCTCCCTGTCGTTTTAACCACTTTTGTGTTGGTGTCTGTTTCGCCTGCTTTTTGTTTGCTTTCAGGCGCTGGTTGTTTCATTTGCTGCTGTTGTTGTTGTTGCAAATGATGTTGTTGTTGCGACTGCTGTTGTGGATAATCTTGTTGTTGTGGCTAAGATCCGGTAAAATTTTCGTGGTCAGCGGGCAAATAGGCAGGTTTTAGACGATCTATACTCACGCGAAGTGTACGATTTTTCGCCAGTATTTTGAAAACTTTGTCATTTCGGCTTATGACCTGATAGGGTCCGTCATACGGCGCTTTTAGTGGTGGTCGCAACGCGTCGTCGCGTAGAAATACATGTGTACAAGTTTTCAAATCTTTGTGCACGAAAATGTTGTTGTTTGAATGATTCGCGGTTGGAACCGGCTGAATCTTATCCATCAGATCGCGTAACTGTTGAACAAATTTGGTGTCAAAATCATCGTGATGGATTTTTTCGAAAAAATCACAAGGCATTCGCAAGGTGGTACCATACACCATTTCCGACGGGGTTGCTTTAATGTCTTCTTTATAAACATTTCGTAGTGCGAGCATGATGAGTGGTAAGACATCCGACCATCGTTCGTTGTTTTGACACTTGACAGCTGTTTTCATTGTACGGTGAAAACGTTCGATTAAGCCATTTGCTTGTGGGTGTCGCGGACTAGATCGCAAATGTTTAGCGCCGATCATCTTTGCTAACTCGTTAAACAGGTTTGCTTCGAATTGTTTTCCCTGGTCGGTGGTGATTGTGGTCGGTACTCCAAACTGCGCAATCCAGCCATAAATGAGGGCATTTGCCACAGTGTCTGCATTTATATCTTCTATCGGCACAGCAACTGACCATCTGCTGAACCGATCGATGCAGGTGAGGCAATACCGAAAATTATTTGACACTGGTAGCGGGCCTATTAAATCGATGTGAATACCGGAAAAACGCTGGTCAGGCACTTTAAAATTTTCTATTGCTGATTTATTATGTTGAGCGACTTTTGATTTCTGGCAAGCGACACATGTTTTTGCCATTGTTGCGATGTCTTTTTTCATGTTTGGCGAAATGAAGCGTTCGCTGATTTGCTTTATCGTAGCTTGCTTGCCAGGGTGTGCCAGATTGTGTACGGAATTGAATACTTGACGGCGAAATGCTTTTGTGATGAATGGTCGAACATGTTTAGTCGAAACATCGCAAGTAATCGCTTTATCTGAGTTCGGCAAATTAATAAGTTTGAGCTGAAGTGCTGATTTATTGCCTGTTACTAGCTCTTTGATCTCCTCATCGTCTTTTTGACTATCAGCTAAATCTTCAAAGTTAATTGGGTCGCAGCTATCTATCGATTCAATCCGTGAGAGCAAGTCGGCAATAATGTTGTCTTTACCCGCGATATGTCGTATATCGGTAGTGTATTGTCCGATGAAATCGAGGTGACGAAGCTGCCTCGGTGAAGCTTTTTCTGGTTTTTGTTGGAACGCGTGCGTGATAGGCTTATGGTCCGTTAAAATTGTGCATTGTCGACCTTCTATCGCATGTTTAAAATACTTTACTGATTGATAGATTGCGAGGAGCTCTCTATCGTAAGCGCTATAACGTTTCTGCGTATCGGTCATACGCTTCAAATAAAACCCCAGTGGCTCGAGGTGCCCTTGATTTATGTGATGAATAGCTGCACCTACTGAAAAATTACTGGCGTCAACGTGTAACACTAGTTTTGCGTCTGGAACGGGATGTGCCAAGGTGACTGCGTTGGCCAATGCCTCTTTACACTCGTTAAATGCCCTTACCGCGTCGTTTGTCCATGTGATCGGTGTCTTGTCATTTTTAGTATTACCCTTAGTGAGACACTGTAGCCTACCTTGCATGGTGGCTGCGTTTGGTAGAAAGAGTCGATAAAAATTACACATGGCGATAAATCGGCGTAGGTCGATTGCTTTGTTCGGCCGCGGAAAATTAATGATGGTTTCCACCTTCTCTGCCGATGGGTGTATGCCCTCCCTACTGACTTCATGTCCAAGGAACATGATCTTTGGCTGTGCAAAAACGCATTTCGCCACGTTAAGCTTTAGACCGTGCTCGCGCAATCGTTGCAACACTGAACGTACTTGTTCGTAGTGTTCTTCTTTGGTTGTGGATGCAATGCATATGTCGTCTATGTAACAAATTACGTGATCCATGTCGAAAAAAACTGTATCCATAAAGCGTTGGAAGGTTTGCGCCGCATTGCACAGACCAAAAGTCATAACGTTGAACTCGAAGAGTCCGAAAGGGGTGATGATCGCTGTCTTCTTTCGATCTTCCTCGGCTATTGGGATGTTAAAATATGCTCTTTCTAAATCAAGTGTAGAGAATATGCACTTACCGTTTAACGCCTGTGTAAAGTCGTGTATGTGTTTGATTGGGTAGCGATCGGGTACGGTTTGCGCATTTAAACGCCGATAATCCCCACACGGTCGATATAGTCCCTGCTTTTTCGGCACCATATTTAGGGGACTGGCCCACTCGCTTTTTGATCTGGTGCAAATACCTTGTTTTAGCATGTACTCGAATTCTTGCTTTGCTATGGCTACTTTCTCTTGATTTAGACGGCGCGCTCGCGAATATACTGGTTGCCCATTTGTTATTATTTGATGTTGTACAGTTGTTTTACCTGAATTGGCGGAGCTGTATGAAGTCGGCGTTGTTAAATCTTTGAACTCGTTCAGTAGCTCTTGATATACGCTGTTTTGGTTTACGGATTACATATTTAATAAATTCGCAAACGCAGTGTGCTTGTAATTTTGTTTGTTTGTCGATGAGCAATTTATTTTTGACGTCGATGAGTAAATCGAATTTTTTTAGAAAGTCGGCACCTAATATTGGTTTGGAGACATCTGCCGCGATGAACTCCCAGTCAAAATTTCGCCGGAGGCCTAAATCTAACGTTAGGATTTTGGTGCCATATGTCCTAATGGTAGAACCGTTGGCTGCAAAAAGGGCATATGTTGATGGCGTAAGTTTTCTACGAAAGTATGAAGCTGGCAAGACGGTTACATCTGAGCCAGTGTCGATCAAAAATTTTAATTGCGTTTTACGATCCATTATGAAAAGACGGTTTGATTTGCTCTTACTGAACGCTTCGCCAACCGTCAAAGGTGAAGCGGCATTCAGTTTTCCGATTGTTGGAAACTGCACGGCTTGACACATTTCCTAGCCGTTGTTCCGAATCGATGATGATAATAACAATGGGGGAATTTGTTCACCTGACTCTTTGAACGCGTGCGACTACCTTGTTGGCTGTTGCGGGAAGGTGTTCGTGAACGCCCGGGGCGCTGCTCATGATGGTTTATTTTGATTTCTTTGATTTCTCTAAGCAGGTCGCTAATGGTTTGCTTGAGGGCCTGCATATCGTCGGGCGGTGAATCTTTAGTATGTGTAGATCGCCGCTGTACTTCTGCAATCGTTCCGAAGTTTCCCACTTCCATCATTTTGTCGGCTTGTTGGGCGCATCGGTCTAAATCTCCTTCTGCGATGGACACTACTGCCCGCACTCCCTACGGCAAACGTCCGAGCCATAGGGTTTTGATAGCGTCGTCGTTCATGGCTCCATTTGATAAAACTTTCATCGTGCGTAGTAGCTGCGACGGCTTGTCTTCACATTCTTGAACGAGACGCCGTAATTTTCGATTTTCGGAGTCGGTAAAGTCGTTTATTAAGCGCTTCTTAATCGCTTCGTATTTATTTTCGAGTGGTGGCGTGCGAACGATATCTGCTACATTAGAAAGCGTAACGCTATCCAATGATCCAACCACGTAGTCGTACCTAGTTAGGTCGCGTATAACGTTGGCGTTGCAAAATTGCGACTCCATTTGGATAAAATAAAGGTCTGGGTCGCGTTTACTGAATACGGGTGGTTTGACGCCTATTCGGCAAATCTCGTTTGATGCGTTTGTGGGTGGCTGTGTTTGTTGACCATCGTTGTTGTTTTGTGGCGTTGTTGGGTCTGATGGACCTGGCGCTACAGGATCTACCATGATTTTGCAAGTATTAAAATATTACACGTGGTAGGTGGTATGCTTGCAAATGAAAATATTAGTTAGAGCGCTGTTGTTTGATGTGCACGTTGACTTGCACGTCGAAGAAATTTTTCCTTTATCGAGGGGTCACCAGATGTGGGCTTTATTACCACTTAAAGTATATATTTAATTTATTTCAATGTTCAGGAAGTAAATTACACGTCAGCTTATTTCTAACCAAAAATTAAGAAGAGCGGAAGTATAACAAAAAGTCAAATATGTAAAATACGTATACCTCCGCAGGGTTGCATTTTAGGTGTTGTTTTATATGCTAAATTAGAGTTGAGATCCTTAGGAGTGTTACACATTCGTTTTAGTCTTGCGTGCATGTATATGTTGCTTGCCACAAGCTTTTTAAATTTGAGTGTTTATCTAACGTCCATTTAGTTTTATTCGGGGAATCCCCAGTTTTCATTTGGTAAATACATATGTACAAAAATATTTTTATATGTATATGTTTTGTCCGCTTAAGAGGGGTTCGCGTCCGCTCGAGAGAGGTTTATGATTGATTTGTTATGAAAACTTATCTCAGTGTCCGTTGATAAGAGGTTCGTGTCCGCTCAGTAGAGGTTTTTTGTCAAATTTTAAGGCAAATAACTGTCCGCGTCCGGCCAAGAGAGTGTCCGCCTAAGGGAGGGTAATTTGTTCTAAAAAATGTACTTACAACTTGGTGCATGAATAACTGTCCGGCCAAAGGAGGTGTCCGTCCAATAGAGGTGTCCGTTAGGAGAGGTTTCTCTGTATATCTTGGAATCGCCTGACTCTAGAAAATGCCACATACAACTGTCCGTGTGAAAACACTGGGCTAGGTAAAAACAAACCGGCTTTATCAAATGTTTGGCCTCAGGCTTTGTTGATAGTCATAGCGAAAGCTACTTTTAAGGGAAACTGTTTCCTAGTCATCTGGAATGGTACTGTTGGATCTGAAGGAGTTAACAAAGTTTACTTGAACTGATGCAAATGCTAGAGCGTTGTTAAATTTTCTTATGTTTTTCAAATAGTTTTTTGTTACAGAATCATTGCGTTCGATTACAGCTCTAAGTTCTCCACATACAGAAATCGGGGGTAAACTCACATTCCCTTTGTGACAACAAATTGAAGAACTTCTATCGCTGACCTCACCCGCAAATAGTTTTGCCATACAAAATTCACATTGTCGATTTATACACCCAACGCTATGTGGTTCTTCAATAATTCCGAGGCGTGCGCAACAATAAGTTTTTGGAAGCTTTTCCTGTATTCTCCTAGCATTTGTGTCACTGCTTAACTTTAAAATATATGAAGGTACCAAGTCCCTCCTACTCTGGACTACCATTTGTTCACGTTGTACCTGTCGCTGGTTACGCATTGGTTGCCTTGCATGTGCTAGATGAATACTTCGTTGATGGCTAGATCGACTTCTTCTAGCTTCTTGACGCCTTCTTCGCTCAGCTGAAGGATTTAAGGTGACCCTAGGCATTATAATCTAACAATATAAACAGAATGTGAACACATGTAGCTCATGTAAAAATACACATTTTAGAACTTACCAATTACCGCGGTGTATAATAAAAGATCCAATAAGAAACATCCATAAAAGATTTTCAATTAACAAATAAAATCAGCTGCACTTGTTGTGAGAAAGAATAATAAAAATATTCGCAACAGGTGTTTAGCAAAGCCACTGGCAATTAACCGCCCGCGTGCCATCTACATTAAAACATTTGTCTTTTTTTAATCAAAATCAAAGACTCGCACCACTAGCAGTCCAGCGCAATGTTGCCACTCACATTTATTTTTTGTACCAAAATAGTTTCAAGAGTGCCAAATTTTGTTTCTAGCATGGAAAAACACACCTAAAAGAACTATGGCGCGATAAATGTAGAGGTTATCATTAGAACCTTCAAAAACATTTCTCTTCCAATTTTTGTCGTGCTGCTCTGAGTTTATTCCTCAACGGGGAAAAACAAACGATGTTGCTTAAATCATGAATTGGGGATTTTATAGCCAAACAGCATTGGTATTTGTTTCCTTGTTTCAACTGCAAACAAATTTTCAAAAACTATGGGAGAGGGCTCAAAAAACGTGTATTGGCCCCAGGATCACGAATCCCGGAGCGCTTTTTTAATTTTTTGTTTCAGTGAAAAATTATGATGAAAATCCCGAAAAAGGACAAAGGTCCGATCTCAATTCGGATGGGGATCCATGGTATTTGTGTGCAGAACATCTTTCCGAGTTGCTTATACGAAATAATACTCAGCCAGTCCAACACCGGTTACGCCATACTCAGCATTTCTGCGCAGAACACTTTTTTGGACATTTTTAAGGACGGTCTAATGTAATTACAACAACCACATGAAAACTTGCAACTTTGATTGCAAATAACCCCTAAAGGAAACAAATACCAAACCACTTCGAAATTACATTGGCAGACGGAAAATCCCCGAAAAAGGGCGACATCCCTGATTCTGATTTTTTTGTGCATTCACAATGGTTTATTGAAACAAATTAATTTTTATAAAATACGCTTAAACAAAAGCGCTGCTGTAATGAATATATAGTTTCGCACGTAGAGGTAACCCACACCTTTAAAACGATACCTTACTTATTAATATTGGTTCGAAATGAGAGCAGAAAATTAGGAGCAAACACAAAAAGACCTTACAGAAATAATATATATGATTCTTTAATTTCTTCTGAATTCTCTATATTTTTCAAATGTATATCTTCTATATTATTTATATTTATGCTAATATTCATCTTCTCTATATATATAAAATTCTCCTGTCACGGTGTACGACGCCATACTCCTCCGAAACGGCTTGACCGATTTTAATGAAAATTTGTATGTATATTCGTTAGGTCTGCGCGATGGTTGCTATCTATTTTTTATGTTCCTAAGTGTTACCGGGACCGAACTATTCAAAACTTTTTCATATGTGGCCTGATTTGCTTGAAATTTGGTATGTGGGTAGCGGTATGCCCACGTTCAAATATGGGACAATTTTTCTTCCAGGAAGGTGACTCTGGACCGACCTATTCAAAACTATTTCATATGTGGCCCGATTTCGTTGAAATTTGGTATGTGGGCAGCGCTATGCCCAAGTTAAAATATGGGATAATTTTTCTTCAGGATAGTGGACAATTTGTATGTATATTCGTTAGGTCGGCGAGATGGTTGTTATCTATTTTTTATGTTCCTAAGTGCTATCTATTTTTTATGTTCCTAAAGTCAATTCGTACATTTAATTCATGTTTTCAAATGACATCATTCGGAGCAACAGAAATAGTTAGGGGCAATACTATAAATGGTCAGCAATTCAACTCAATATTCAAAATTAAAGGCAAAATTTATCATAAAGTAGGCTCATTGCTGCCAATGCCAAACGAATCACCCAAATTTTTATTTCAAATGCATAGGTAACTGCCGCCCTATGTGGGTATCAGCATATCTTTAATAAAACTCTAGAAGAGTTGTGTCTGTATATTGAAAATTTCTTCTAAAAACTGACTTGGGATGACTTGGGAAATGCTTAGACGCAGCTAAAGAGTCAAATGGAAAGGAGATGACAGAAGGTTGAAGTTAGACTATTAAGAAACGGTTTAGTTGGTTGCCGTAGACATAAACGGGACCTTCTCTGCCTGTAAATTGTCTTCTTAAGTGAGGGTAACAGAATTTTATGAACTACTTACATCCCGAGAAACGCCGGGCATCCTGCTAGTTTCATTATAAAAAAGGCAAAACTACTGAATTGAAAAACATATTATCAATATTTTCATAAATATTGTCTTCTATGGTTATTGTACAATTTTTTAATTCAATTAAATTATTACCTTTTATTTCATAATTTATTTTGTTACAATTTTGCTTTATCTGTGTTTTTTCTAAATTTTTTCCAAAAATTATTCCTTTTTCAATTTCCATTATTTCTCTCTCAATATTTGTTCTACTTGTACAAAATTCAAATCTGTTTTTGAATAAATTTTGAGTACATTTATTGCTTAATTTAAGTTTACTTTTATACAAAACTTCATTATTGTAATCAAACTTTTTCTAAATCTGTTATATAAACATGCTTTTCTATATTAATTTCCTTTTTATTTTTATTTGGTATAGGTAGTATTTCTATTTTATGATATACTTCTTCACTACATTGTGGGATTATTTTAACTAATAATTAAATTACTTTTACTTTCTATTCCATTGCTTTTTATGTGTCTCAACTTTTTACTATTTATAGAAAATTTTTGACTTTCTTCATTTGTTAATATGTTTCGTCCTAATATACCTACTTTTGAAAATGCTATTACATCTTGAATTTTTTCTATTTCATTTGTTAAATAGTTTATGTCAAATTGCAATTGTATTAATTCTATTGCTTCCATATTTTTCTTTTGTAAATATGTTAAATTTTTGAAAATTGAATTATAATTTTTATTATTTTCTTCTATTTTTTCTGTTAACAAATCCATGTTTTCTTTTAGTTCTATATATTAATAGGCTAACACTCTCCCCATAGTAACTTTCGCAGCCCAACTTAATATAGTATTTATAGATAAATCCCTATAGAAGTTATATTGCCATCTTGGTATGACCTATTTCTGCTGTCTCGCGAAAAAAAATTTTGAAAATTATGCTTTGTTTATTTGTTACTAAACAAAAAGAAGTCTACAAACTCTCCACAACTCTCCAGCTATTTTGTAATCTACAACAGCACAACATTCATAAAAGCTTTCACCAAAAGCCAAAGCTGTTAGCTACAGTATCTGACAGTAGATGGACCCGTGCGCCTTGCGCAAAGAATTTCACCACTACCCTCAGCGACATCTACAACCCAGTAGATAAAGTCTCTGATTAACAATGGCGTTGCAGTACAAAGTGATTATTTTGTGCATTCACAATGGTTTATTTAAACAAATGAATTTTTATAAAATACGCTTAAAAAAAAAGCACGGCTGTAATTAGTAAATGATTTCGCATGTAGAGGTAACCCACACCTTTAAAGCGATACCTTTTTTAATAATATTCGTTCGAAATGAGAGCAAAAATTAGGAACAAACACAAAAAGACCTTACAGAAATAATATATATATGATACAGCAGTGGCGCAGGTGGTAAGCGTGCCGGCTATGATGCGTCAGTTTACAGGTTCAAACACGGGTTCAGGGCAGGTTAAAATTTTTTTTTTTTTATTTCATTTCATTTCATTTATTATTATTAAAGCATTAGTACAATAAGAAATGTAATTCTTTTTTAGTACAACAATAGTAATACGGCAAAAAAAGAAAAAACAAATGCCAAAAACACAATAATACAAACAAGCTTAAGTTTAGTTAACGACCATGACTACGGGCCATAATATAAACATAAGAAAATAAATTAGTAAATTAATATAAGGAACATATTGGGTTTTAGATAGCACATCTTAGAGAAAACACTTATTATATCACAGTGTTACCAAAATAATTCATTAGAGCTGTCTTAGTATTGCTTTTGTTCAGGCTCTTACGAACCGTAGCAGGAATCGAATTCCATAAACGTATAGCATTGATGAAGAATAGCCTAGTAGAGGAGAGGAAGTTATATTTTGGCACTATCAAGTCGCTTAATCGAACTGACCTTGGAAATATTAGTTTTTCATAGAGGTAACTAGGTTGTTCATCCGTTATGAGGTGGTAGAGAAAAGTGCAGTTTCTGGCTTTAATGTACTCAGAGAGTTCACAACCCAGTAACCGAGTTCTCCATGATGAGATATGCTCAAATCTATTTAACCCGAACAGATAGCGTGTGACGTGGTTGAAAGCAACATCCAGTTAATGTGCAGACAGAGAGTCCAGCTTGCTATACACTAGCGCTGCATAGAGAATGATGGGCATGATTAACTGTATTACCAGCTTTCGCCTTATGCCAGCCGGGGTAAACTGGGCAGACATTCGCAGACTTCGTAAACTGTAGTATACCTTGCCAACAGTGGAACTTATATGGTCCACGCACGTAAGATCACTATTTATAACGAAACCTAGGTTGGTAATCTTCGAGACAGATTTGATAGCGCGATCTCCAATATACAAAGGGGGGACAGCTGCAGCGTCAGAACGCTTCTTACAAATAGGTAACACATAACACTTATCGACGTTAAGGCGTAGACCATTTTGTACCGCCCAGGAATTGATAGAGGATAAATCCTCGTTAAACTTGGCTATCATGTCGATTTTTTGATCGAAAGGACTGGACAAATATAACTGAATGTCAACCGCATAAGCATGTACACTAGCATATTTACATTTGGAGAGCACATCATTAACAAAGACACTAAATAGTAGTGGTCCTAGAATAGAACCCTGGGGTACACCACATAACAGTGGACGCATAGCAGAGAGTTTGTTTTCAACCTTCACACGCTGGGACCTGCCAGTCAGGTAACTCTTTATCAGTCGCACTGCAGATGCACTGAAGGCAAAAAACGTTTTCAATTTAAAGCAAAGCAAGTCATGGTCAACAGAATCAAAGGCCTTCGAGAAATCCAGTAGGCAGAGCAATGTTAAGTACTTTTTGTCAAAGGCAAGTCTAACGTCATCTAGTATTTTAACCATTGCTGTGGAACAGCTGTGCTTGGCTCTAAATCCTGACTGAAAACGCGATAAGAGATTGAACTCATTGACATGACGGTAAATTTGCTCGGACATAATAGACTCAGCTACTTTTGACAGAGCAGGCAGATTGCTGATCGGTCGAAAGTCAGTAGGGCTACCAGGCGATCTGTTTTTGGCTATAGGGAGCACACTGGCGACTTTCCATGCATCAGGGAAGCAGGAGGTGGTGAAGCTATGGTTTATGATATGCGTGAGGGTGGGCAGTACATATGGCAGGATGGTTTTTATAAATTTAATGGGGATGCCATCCTCTCCTATAGCATTGGATCGCATTTTGTATATATGCCTCTCAATATCCAATTCTGAAACAGCACAAAACTCAAACAACTGACTTAGTGGGGTAGGATCACAGTGGACTGTGGGCGCAGGAGCACGGGGGCGGAGGGATGGGGAAGGGGAACAGTTAACAAAGGCTTCATTTAAGGTGTCAGGGTTAATCGTACACACGGGGTTATCACGAATACGAACACGTAAGGTTTTCAGGGTACGCCACAAGACATTATTAGGTAGGGACGGAGAGAGCCTTTTACCAAAGAATTTCTGTTTTTTATGCCTTATTTTTTGCGTGGTTTCATTTCGAATCACTTTAAACATACTCCAGTTTGCTTCAGTACGGGCACTTTTCCATCTTGAGTAAGCTTTGCATCGCTTCTTAACAGCCATTCGAACTCTATTATTGTACCAGTTGCAGGATGACGATTTGTTCACAACAGTTTTTGGTGGCACATGCACACTAAGAAAATGCAGAATAGCGCTATTAAGAAACGAAAGCTTTTCATTCACCGAACTGAGGCCCCAGTAGGTGGACCAATTTACGTTTGCAAGGTCCCTGAAGACGCTATTGACATTCATAGATCGATAGTCTAAAAAAGTATACGGGTTGATAGTCTCATTTCCATTGTCTAGTGGAATGTCCAGTGTGCAGAAAATCAAGTCATGATCCGATATAAACGAAATTTGGTCAAATTTTAAAACAATGGAAAGGCTAGATACTATAAAATAGTCAAGCAGGCTAGGACAACAGTTATTACCATACCTTGTGGGTATTGATAAATTCACAAAAGACAAGCCAACACCAGACACATCCTCAACTAACCGGGAACTATAACTATCAGAGCGTAGCAAATTAATATTAAAGTCGCCACAAACGATAATATTGTCATAGTCAGTAGAGACAGAGGACAGATAATCAAAAAATTCATGCAAACTACTACATTTATTGGGGTTGTACGAACGAGCCGCCAATTCAATAGCCAAATATTCAACCGCATTTCCCGTTGACTGGGTAATAAACTTTGTTTTTACGTGGTTTTTAACATATATGGCAACCCCGCCACCTTTTCTGCTTAACCTATCAGCTCTAAATAATTTAAAGTTGTTTATATCAAAGTGCGCATCACTAACGTCATGCCTAAGCCATGTTTCAGATACACAAATAACGTCGACAGCTGAAAACTCAAACACTCTTCTCACCATGTCAATTTTTTCATTATTAAGACTCCGCGCTTTAAAGTGAACAATTTTTAGGCCTTCCTGCTGATTGCATAAAATATTTATCATCGCTGGGCTACACTCATCAATGCTAGATGTTGTACTGTTGTTGTCACCAATCATGACACAGTGCATTAAGTTTAAACAAAAGCAACCTCAAGGCAGCAGAGTAAAAATGTGAGGAAAATAGAAAAAAGAAGAAACTAAAATTTGCTAACTTTACAAAAATAACAATAAAAACGAAGAATAAATATAACACTAACAAATAAAAAACATATTTATAAAAACTGCGCCAACTCATCCTGGTTTGTAATTTTCGTTGATACGCTGTCGTTACCCTTCTCTGTTTTGACATGCACATTCCCACGAAAAGTGTACACAGAAGCAAGCTTACCCTCTTTTCGCAGCTTGATGGCGTCTTGAAGCAACTTTCTATTCTCTTTCGAAAGACTCTCAAAAATGTGCCAGTGCCCTTCAATCCCGAGTGACCAGAGTGAGATGTTGGATTTGGTTCTTCTGCGATACTCAGTAAAAGCACGAAGTGTGCGATTACGATCAATCGGCGAGTGAAACTTTATTATAATTGCACTATTGAGACTTGTTGGAGAGGGCTGTGTGCGGAATATGTCGCGCACTTGAGGTGACAAGAAATCTATCGACAGACAAATCTGGTTGTAAATAAACTTGAGGTTCTCGCCCTCAGCATACGGCACACCAAAAGCAACAGCATCTGTACTGAATTTGCCTTGAAACATACAACAAATAATATCATAATATTTTTTTTTTATTTGTAACCCAATATTTCAATGTTTTTCTGTTTACGACCTCTACCTTGAAGTGAAAAAAACGTAATTTTTTGAAAAAAAAACTAAAAAATTATTCCAATTTCTTATTGTTTTACTTTTTATTTTTTTTAAAGAAATATATCATATTTAATATACAAAATGTAAAAACTTAGTTTGTAGCTTCTTCAATTTTATATTTACGACATCAGCTATTTTCTTGAAGAATCGGATGCTGTTATTTTAAATAAAAAAATTTTATGGTAACAGAATTGTACTTTTCAAAAAATATCGTTTTAAAAAATTAGTTAAAAAAAACATTCAAATATATGCGAATTAATGTAAAGTATGATTTATTAGCTGATATATGTATATTGGCTTGAATTAGTACGCGTGTTCATTACCAAAGGAATCTACAAACTCTCCAGCTTTTTGTACACTCAAAATAAAATCTGTGTAAATATAACGAAAACTTGCGTACATATTACGAAATTATTCGTTGTTTTGAGCCACGAAAGATTTCGTAAATACTACAAAATTGTTTTCGTACATACTACGAAAATGTGGCATGATACAAAATTAGTAGATTTTACGAATATATGCGTACTATTTACGAATGTAAATAAGTACATTTTACGAATATATGCGTACTATTTACGAATGTAAATAAGTACATTTTACGAATATATGCGTACTATTTACGAATGTAAATAAGTACATTTTACGAATATATGCGTACTATTTACGAATGTAAATAAGTACATTTTACGAATATTTGCGTACTATTTACAAATGTAAATTAGTACATTTCACGAATTCTTACGTACTATTTACAAATGTAAATTAGTATATTCTACGAATATATTTGTACTATTTACTTACGAATTTACTCGGTTATACCCTGTGGGAAAAAATAAATGAAGGTTTAAAATAATTTAATACGTATATTTAATAATTTTATACATATTTTTAATGCTCAAGCAAAAGAACTTGAATAAACAGTCTCATGGAATCAAAGTATTTCGAATCGTATTAATAATCAGGTATCATTAAGGCGGCCCATACATGGGGATAAGTTGTGTATGTAAAAAAGTTTTATTTGCACACTTTTTTGTTATCGGTACTTGCGCAAGGTTTTTGTGTAACGTATTTGGCGCTTAAGGTCACTTTGACTACTACTTGGCAGCTTCCTTAGTTCTCATCTCCTTCTCCACTACAAATAAAACACAAGTTATTAGAAGCATGAAAGGAAAACAATAAAGAAAAACATAGCCCTCTTACTAGGGCTCTTGCTTTTAATCAATTACTCGAATAGTCGCCTGGCAACTTTTGTACTGTTTGAAAATCGAATAGCAGATAATCTATTTCAACTAATCGAATACCATTGATTAATTCGGGTTTCCAGGTTTTACCCGGGTAATAAGAAGGCAAATATCTACTGTAAGCCGAAATCGATTATCAAGAGCCCTACATCTTTTACATCACGTATATATGCATGTATGTACTTACTTTTTTATGTCATGGAGTAGAGCATCTACTTCTGATTTGGCCTTCTCTTTGCAAGATAATTTTGCGCGTAATCATGCCCAGCGAGCCATTTAAATAATTGATATTCGTTTTCAAATTTACGAAATGGATGTGATATTGATTCGATGAATGAAGTCAACAGTAATTTCTGCTCAGAATAATCTACACATTTCGAAACATAATTACTTTGTATAAACTGTTTAACCGAGTTAGTTATTGGATTAACAATGTCTTTCATAATGCTGTCCTGAATTTCTACGACATCTTTTCTGGTAAAATTGTTCTTGCTGTGAAGTGTCAAGGCAAATTCAATAGCTATTTTCTCCGTTAAACATGCTTGTGATTGGGGCATTTCTTCGTCTAAACTTTGTACCATATTGTCAATATCGATGAAAGAATCGTTTGATGGTAAGGTATTAAAATGCATGGAAGAGTTTCCAGAGGCATCTGGGGTTGCATAGTTAAAAAGAGTTTCTTCTGTGTTCACCCTTAATCCCTGTTCCGCACTCTTGTCAAAGTTGTGCGCCTCTTTCATGTGACGTACAAAGCAGTTTAAAAAGCTAAAAACTTTATTGCAATTTCCACCATAAGTACACTTATACGAATCTCTTTGATTCATGTTGTGTACAAGGCGAAAATGCTTGGACATGCTATGGAGCGAGTCCATATTAACACAGCAAATAAAGCAATTCATTCCAAGAATGCACACAAAACTAGCAATTGCAAGATTTTAACCAAACGTTTAGCAAAACACACTTACAGCGCACTCTTTTTAGAAATTAATCTTTCTGCAACTTGTTTCTTTGAATAGAATTTCACAATAACACGCGTCTGAAAAAATGGCGGCAATTTAGTATATTTTACGAAAATTTTCGTTCATTGTACGAATAGTAAAAAGGACTTTGTTGAATTAGTACAATGTACGAAAGTATTTTGTACATTATACGAAATGATTCGTACAAGGTTCTTTTTTTCATAGTTTACTAAATTACTTCGTAAATAGTACGCACGAATTCGTAACATTCCCTACGAAAATCATTTCGTATATTTTACGAAAGGTTTCGTAAAATCTAGTGTAGCAACAATTTAGTATATTTTACGAAAATGATTCGTACATTATACAAAATGATTCGTACAAAGATTTGTATCATAGTTTACGACATTGCTTCGTAAATAGTACGCACGAATTCGTTAATTATACTAAAAATATTCCTTACGAAAGTCATTTCGTATATTTTAAGAAAGGCTTCGTAAAATCTAGTATATTTGTCAAAAGTTCATTCGTATTATGAACGAAATTTCGTACATTATACGAAAATCAAGACTACGAAATTTTTTCGTAGCCTTTTTACGAAATTTTATTTTCAGTGTAATCTCCACCAGCACTATTCAGCACTGTTATAAAACTCCCAAGCCACACCCATCCGCTCATTTCCCTACATACACACATATAAATTTATGCAATGATCCAGCAGCTGCCACTTGCTTTTATTTTTGTGCCAAAAAACAACGAAATGTACCAAATTCTTTATAACATATCCTACTCGGCGTCTAAACACCATTTGTAAGCTTATATGTAAATCCAGCTTCACTTCTGGCTTTATATATTTAACTTTTTGCCTATTGGAAGAGTCAATTTTGTTAACGATGCGATTTTATAAGCAAAATTCCACAATGTTAAGATCGAAATTTGTAATGTTAAATAACGTACGGACTTTAACTAAAGAACAATTTCAAATGACACTAACAGCCCGATTCTGTGCTCTTGGTAAATTTGTCAACCTTGATAAATAATCAGGGAAAAATATTTTTATCAACTGTTTTGAATTCCACGAGAAATAGACTACAAAGAGTAAAAAAAAATTGTTTTTGACGCAAAATTCAAAAACACTTGATAATAATATGTCTTCTTTATTATTTATCAAGATTGACAAATTTATCAATAACACAGAATCGCCCGGTAACTTTACTTTTTTTTTTTTTTTTTCAATTTGCTTCCGCGGTCGATTCGTGATCGTGCTTACTAACAAACTCGCATTTCTGCAAACGTGTCTATATGGTCGTGCCCACCCCTGCACATGATACAGCAGTGGCGCAGGTGGTAAGGGCGCCGGCTCTGAAGCGTGCGTTTACAGGATCAAGCACGGGTTCGGGGCAGGTTAAGTTTTGTTTTTTTTTATAAATTAAATTTGCCTTGAAACATATAACATATGAAAACCTTTTATCATAATATTTTTTTTTTTTATCTATTAAAGATTGGCCAGAAAAATATTACCAATTGTCTCATTTAGAGCAAAGCTGTAAGTAGACGCTGGAAAGTATAAGTAGTTGTTGGCGTCATTTTAATTAATTTTCCTTGCTTTAAAAGAATCGAAGTCAGGTGTCCTGCAAGTAGTATACATTTATACCCATTTTGGTATAAAAATTGTACAATTAGTGTCTTCATAGGACATGCTCGAACAAATGTGACCAATATATTCCATTTAAAAGAGACTAAACATGATCCAACTATGGAAGGTCGTGGCATGAGACGGCTGATTAAAAAGTTTTTTCTTTAATTTTGACATTATGCCCATTTTTCAGTGTAATTTTGACAGTACGCACACAAAGTACAACAACAAAATACATTACACAAATTACGTACTCACGGGTTTATGTCACCATGCGATCATCTGTTTATTGCATCATGAGACTAAAAAAGTAGTAGTCTACTACAATAAAATATTGGAAAAGCATATTTTCTAAGCAGAAAATGTATTTTTCATACTAAGAATGAAGTTAGTTATATAGTATAAAATATTTTGATAGCAACACCAGAAGAGGAATTTTCAAAAATAGAAGAGAAAAAAGAAAAATATCAAAATCCATGCAAAGAAATGTAAAGCAGGAATTATTAGCTTTCAAATGTTGTTGAAAATAATCGGTAGCCTTACTACAAGCCGAAATCTAATCACTTCAGTTGGTGCATGTTTCATTACCTTATGAAAAATTTCAGAAGTATCTATGTATTAATAGGCTAACACTCTCCCCATAGTAATTTTCGCAACCCAACTTCATATAGTATTTATAGATAGATCCCTATAAAAGTTATATTGCCATCTTGGTATGGACTATTTCTACTGTCTCCCGAAAAATAAATTTTCAAAATTATGCTTTGTTTATTTGTTATTAAACAAAAAAAAGCCTACAAACTTTCCAAAACTCTCCATCTATTTTGTAATCTCCAACAGCACAACATATATAAAAGCTTTTACCAAAAGCCAAAGCTACAGTATCTGACTGTTTGATTGTACGCTAGATGGACCAGTGCGCGCCTTGCGCAAGAGTTTCACCACTACCCTCAGCGACATCTACAACCCAGTATATAAAGTCTCTGATTCACAACAGAAATGATATGCATGATACAGCAGTGGCGCAGGTGGTAAGGGCGCCGGCTCTGAAGCGTGCGTTTACAGGATCAAGCACGGGTTCGGGGCAGGTTAAGTTTTGTTTTTTTTTATAAATTAAATTTGCCTTGAAACATATAACATATGAAAACCTTTTATCATAATATTTTTTTTTTTATCTATTGAAGATTGGCCAGAAAAATATTACCAATTGTCTCATTTAGAGCAAAGCTGTAAGTAGACGCTGGAAAGTATAAGTAGTTGATGGCGTCATTTTAAATAATTTTCCTTGCTTTAAAAGAATTAAAAAAAAAAACAATTCCCATTTTGTCTTCACCGAGAATCGAAGTCAGGTGTCCTGCAAGTAGTATACATTTATACCCATTTTGGTATAAAAATTGTACAATTAGTGTCTTCATAGGACATGCTCGAACAAATGTGACCAATTTATTCCATTTAAAAGAGACTAAACATGATCCAACTATGGAAGGTCGTGGCATGAGACAGCTGATTAAAAAGTTTTTTTCTTTAATTTTGACATTATGCCCATTTTTCAGTGTAATTTTGACAGAACGCACACAAAGTACAACAACAAAATACATTACACAAATTACGTACGCACGGGTGTATGTCACCATGCGATCATCTGTTTATTGCATCATGAGACTAAAAAAGTAGTAGTGTACTACAATAAAATATTGGAAAAGCATATTTTCTAAGCAGAAAATGTATTTTTCATACTAAGAATGAAGTTAGTTATATAGTATAAAATATTTTGATAGCAACACCAGAAGAGGAATTTTCAAAAATAGAAGAGAAAATGAAAAATATCAAAATCCATGCAAAGAAATGTAAAGCAGGAATTATTAGCTTTCAAATGTTGTTGAAAATAATCGGTAGCCTTACTACAAGCCGAAATCTAATCACTTCAGTTGGTGCATGTTTTCATTACCTTATGAAAAATTTCAGCAGTATCTATATATTAATAGGCTAACACTTTCCCCATAGTAATTTTCGCAACCCAACTTCATATAGTATTTATAGATAGATCCCTATAAAAGTTATATTGCCATCTTGGTATGGACTATTTCTACTGTCTCGCGAAAAAAAATTTTGTAAATTATGCTTTGTTTATTTGTTATTAAAACAAACTTTCCAAAACTCTCCAGCTATTTTGTAGTCTCCAACAGCACAACATATATAAAAGCTTTTACTAAAAGCCAAAGCTACAGTATCTGACTGTTTCATTGTACGCTAGATGGACCAGTGTGCGCCTTGCGCAAGAATTTCAACACTACCCTCAGCGACATCTACAACCCAGTAGATAAAGTCTCTGATTAACAGCAGAAATGAAATACATGATACAGCAGTGGCGCAGGTGGTAAGGTTGCCGGCTCTGATGCGTGCGTTTACAGGATCAAGCACGGGTTCGGGGCAGGTTAAGTTTTTTTTTTTTTTATAAATTAAATTTGCCTTGAAACATATAACATATGGAAACCTTTTATCATAATATTTTTTTTTTAATTTATTGAAAATTGGCCAGAAAAATATTACCTACCAATTGTCTCATTTAGAGCAAAGCTGTAAGTAGACGCGGGAAAGTATAAGTAGTTGCTGGCGTCATTTTAAATAATTTTCCTTGCTTTAAAAGAATTAAAAAAAAAACAATTCCCATTTTTGTCTTCACCGAGAATCCCGATTCACCGAGAATCCCGAGAATCGAAGTCAGGTGTCCTGCAAGTAGTATACATTTATACCCATTTTGGTATAAAAATTGTACAATTAGTGTCTTCATAGGACATGCTCGAACAAATGTGACCAATTTATTCCATTTAAAAGAGACTAAACATGATCCAACTATGGAAGGTCGAGGCATGAGACAGCTGATTAAAAAGTTTTTTTCTTTAATTTTGACATTATGCCCATTTTTCAGTGTAATTTTGACAGTACGCACGCAAAGTACAACAACAAAATACATTACACAAATTACGTACGCACGGGTGTATGTCACCATGCGATCACCTGTTTATTGCATCATGAGACTAAAAAAGTAGTAGTCTACTACAATAAAATATTGGAAAAGCATATTTTCTAAGCATAAAATGTATATTTCATACTAAGAATGAAGTTAGTTATATAGAATAAAATATTTTGATAGCAACACCAGAAGAGGAATTTTCAAAAATAGAAGAGAAAAAAGAAAAATATCAAAATCCATGCAAAGAAATGTAAAGCAGGAATTATTAGCTTTCAAATGTTGTTGAAAATAATCGGTAGCCTTACTACAAGCAACACCAGAAGAGGAATTTTCAAAAATAGAAGAGAAAAAAGAAAAATATCAAAATCCATGCAAAGAAATGTAAAGCAGGAATTATTAGCTTTCAAATGTTGTTGAATATAATCGGTAGCCTTACTACAAGCCGAAATCTAATCACTTCAGTTGGTGCATGTTTTCATTACCTTATGAAAAATTTCAGCAGTATCTATATATTAATAGGCTAACACTCTCCCCATAGTAATTTTCGCACCCAACTTCATATAGTATTTATAGATAGATCCCTATAAAAGTTATATTGCCATCTTGGTATGGACTATTTCTACTGTCTCCCGAAAAAAAAATTTCAAAATTATGCTTTGTTTATTTGTTATTAAACAAAAAGGAAGCCTCCAAACTTTCCAAAACTCCAGCTATTTTGTAATCTCCAACAGCACAACATATATAAAAGCTTTTACCAAAAGCCAAAGCTACAGTATCTGACTGTTTCATTGTACGCTAGATGGACCAGTGCGCGCCTTGCGCAAGAATTTCACCACTACCCTCAGCGACATCTACAGCCCAGTAGATAAAGTCTCTGATTCACAACAGAAATGATATGCATGATACAGCAGTGGCGCAGGTGGTAAGGGCGCCGGCTCTGAAGCGTGCGTTTACAGGATCAAGCACGGGTTCGGGGCAGGTTAAGTTTTGTTTTTTTTTATAAATTAAATTTGCCTTGAAACATATAACATATGAAAACCTTTTATCATAATATTTTTTTTTTTTATCTATTGAAGATTGGCCAGAAAAATATTACCAATTGTCTCATTTAGAGCAAAGCTGTAAGTAGACGCTGGAAAGTATAAGTAGTTGATGGCGTCATTTTAAATAATTTTCCTTGCTTTAAAAGAATTAAAAAAAAAAACAATTCCCATTTTGTCTTCACCGAGAATCGAAGTCAGGTGTCCTGCAAGTAGTATACATTTATACCCATTTTGGTATAAAAATTGTACAATTAGTGTCTTCATAGGACATGCTCGAACAAATGTGACCAATTTATTCCATTTAAAAGAGACTAAACATGATCCAACTATGGAAGGTCGTGGCATGAGACAGCTGATTAAAAAGTTTTTTTCTTTAATTTTGACATTATGCCCATTTTTCAGTGTAATTTTGACAGAACGCACACAAAGTACAACAACAAAATACATTACACAAATTACGTACGCACGGGTGTATGTCACCATGCGATCATCTGTTTATTGCATCATGAGACTAAAAAAGTAGTAGTGTACTACAATAAAATATTGGAAAAGCATATTTTCTAAGCAGAAAATGTATTTTTCATACTAAGAATGAAGTTAGTTATATAGTATAAAATATTTTGATAGCAACACCAGAAGAGGAATTTTCAAAAATAGAAGAGAAAATGAAAAATATCAAAATCCATGCAAAGAAATGTAAAGCAGGAATTATTAGCTTTCAAATGTTGTTGAAAATAATCGGTAGCCTTACTACAAGCCGAAATCTAATCACTTCAGTTGGTGCATGTTTTCATTACCTTATGAAAAATTTCAGCAGTATCTATATATTAATAGGCTAACACTCTCCCCATAGTAATTTTCGCAACCCAACTTCATATAGTATTTATAGATAGATCCCTATAAAAGTTATATTGCCATCTTGGTATGGACTATTTCTACTGTCTCGCGAAAAAAAATTTTGTAAATTATGCTTTGTTTATTTGTTATTAAAACAAACTTTCCAAAACTCTCCAGCTATTTTGTAGTCTCCAACAGCACAACATATATAAAAGCTTTTACTAAAAGCCAAAGCTACAGTATCTGACTGTTTCATTGTACGCTAGATGGACCAGTGTGCGCCTTGCGCAAGAATTTCAACACTACCCTCAGCGACATCTACAACCCAGTAGATAAAGTCTCTGATTAACAGCAGAAATGAAATACATGATACAGCAGTGGCGCAGGTGGTAAGGTTGCCGGCTCTGATGCGTGCGTTTACAGGATCAAGCACGGGTTCGGGGCAGGTTAAGTTTTTTTTTTTTTATAAATTAAATTTGCCTTGAAACATATAACATATGGAAACCTTTTATCATAATATTTTTTTTTTAATTTATTTAAGATTGGCCAGAAAAATATTACCAATTGTCTCATTTAGAGCAAGGCTGTAAATAGACGCTGGCAAGTATAAGTAGCTGCTGGCGTCATTTTAAATAATTTTCCTTGCTTTAAAAGAATTAAAAAAAAACAATTTCCATTTTTGTCTTCACCGAGAATCAAAGTTAGGTGTCCTGCAATTAGTATACATTTATACCCATTTAGGTAGAAAAAGGGTACAATTAGTGCCTTCATAGGACATGCTTGAACAAATGTGACCAATTTATTCCATTATTATAAAAAAGTAGTAGTCTACTACAATAAAATATTGGAAAAGTATATTTTCTAAGCAGAAAATGTATTTTTCATACTAAGAATGAAGTTAGGTATATAGAATAACATATTTTGATAGCAACACCAGAAGAGGAATTTTCAAAAATACAAGAGCAGGAGTTATTACCTTTCAAATGTTG
This sequence comes from Sphenella marginata, assembly GCA_951509765.1. Taxonomy (NCBI): domain Eukaryota; kingdom Metazoa; phylum Arthropoda; class Insecta; order Diptera; family Tephritidae; genus Sphenella; species Sphenella marginata. The sequence goes on along the minus strand of OX608079.1, from coordinate 58,949,739 downwards.
TTGAAAATAATCTGTAGCCTTACTACAAGCCGAAATCTAATCACTTCAGTTGGTGCATGTTTTCATTACCTTATGAAAAATTTCAGCAGTATCTATCTATCTATAATATATTAATAGGCTAACACTCTCCCCATAGTAATTTTCGCACCCAACTTCATATAGTATTTATAGATAGATCCCTATAAAAGTTATATTGCCATCTTGGTATGGACTATTTCTACTGTCTCCCGAAAAAAAATTTTCAAAATTATGCTTTGTTTATTTGTTATTAAACAAAAAGGAAGCCTCCAAACTTTCCAAAACTCCAGCTATTTTGTAATCTCCAACAGCACAACATATATAAAAGCTTTTACCAAAAGCCAAAGCTACAGTATCTGACTGTTTCATTGTACGCTAGATGGACCAGTGCGCGCCTTGCGCAAGAATTTCACCATTACCCTCAGCGACATCTACAACCCAGTAGATAAAGTCTCTGCTTCAGATATGATGCACATGATCAAGGGTGGGCATCAGCTTAGCACCTGCTAAGTGACCATATACGTATACGAAAAGCGAGCACACAGCGACTTCTTCGTCAAAATCAACGTCAACTACATTTAGTTTGATTTCAACACTCGTACGGTAAGGGTGTGTCGCACGGCGAAGCACTCAGTTTTAGTACAGAGGATGATCGAACAGTACGTACATACATATGAATTTTAAGCTTTTTAGGTTGGGTTGGAAGTTGAGTTGAAGACTCAGTATTTTAGCAACTACATAAACGTGCCAACATTTCAAAGCTGCATTCTGCATCAAGAGCTAAAGTTTCAAGGTGGGCCAAGCGCAGAAAGTTTCGTGTATTTTCTCTTAGAATTAAGGGAAGAATTTAATTTTTTGTCACTGAAACTCAGGATTTTATAAACCAGTTACGGGTTAAAATTTTGTATTAAGTATTGCATTCTTGTGTGACGTTTACATTGGAATTAAATGTTTACTCCAAGAAACAAGCCATTTATTTTTGACTATACCGCAGCTTTAGATGTGTTACTGACTTCAGATACAAAACAAGATCTGTCAATATTTCCAATCCTTTAAAGATGTCAAAAATGTTATGAGCAAAGATTTCATGATTTCAATAAAACTAAACCCTTAATAAATTTTGTTAAAAATGAAGTTGTCATTTTAATTTTTCATCAGCACTCAGGGTATTTACTTCTCGTTCTTGTGAAGCGAAATGCCTACTTAAGCTTTGCTTGCTGACGTTATTCAATACTTTTCCGCAAATCAAGCATTGCGGCTTACTTGTAGCGTTTAAAACAAAAAAAACTCCATTTCCCATTCGACCTTAAACATGTACGTATTGTACGATCGTCCACTGTCTGACGTTGTTGTTGTTAGTCTGATAGCAACTGCGCGTGGTACGTGTTACCTTTGCAAGCGCTAAAATCAAACTGAATTAATAATTCAATTTGCTTCCGCGGTCGATGCGTGATCGTGCTTACTAACAAACTCGCATTTCTGCAAACGTGTCTATGTGGTCGTGCCCACCCCTGCACATGATACAGCAGTGGCGCAGGTGGTAAGGGTGCCGGCTCTGATGCGTGCGTTTACAGGATCAAGCACGGGTTCGGGGCAGGTTAAGTTTTTTTTTTTATTTTATAAATTAAATTTGCCTTGAAACATATAACATATGAAAACCTGATATCACAATATATATTTTTTTAATTTATTGAAGATTGGCCAGAAAAATATTACCTACCAATTGTCTAATTTAGAGCAAAGCTGTAAGTAGACGCTGGAAAGTATAAGTAGTTGCTGGCGTCATTTTAAATAATTTCCCTTGCTTGAAAAGAATTAAAAAAAAAAACAATTCCCATTTTTGTCTTCACCGAGAATCCAGAGAATCGAAGTCAGATGTCCTGCAAGTAGTATACATTTATACCCATTTTGGTATAAAAATTACACAATTAGTGTCTTCATAGGACATGCTCGAACAAATGTGACCAATTTATTCCATTTAAAAGAGACTAAACATGATCCAACTATGGAAGGTCGTGGCATGAGACAGCTGATTAAAAAGTTTTTTTCTTTGATTTTGACATTATGCCCATTTTTCAGTGTAATTTTGACAGTACGCACACAAAGTACAACAACAAAATACATTACACAAATTACGTACCCACGGGTGTATGTCACCATGCGATCACCTGTTTATTGCATCATGATACTAAAAAATAAAATATTGGAAAAGCATATTTTCTAAGCAGAAAATGTATTTTTCATACTAAGAATGAAGTTAGTTATATAGAATAAAATATTTTGATAGCAACACCAGAAGAGGAATTTTCAAAAATAGAAGAGAAAAAATAAAAATATCAAAATCCATGCAAAGAAATGTAAAGCAGGAATTATTAGCTTTCAAATGTTGTTGAAAATAATCGGTAGCCTTACTACAAGCCGAAATCTAATCACTTCAGTTGGTGTATGTTTTCATTACCATATGAAAAATTTCAGCGGTATCTATATATTAATAGGCTAACACTCTCCCCATAGTAATTTTCGCAACCCAACTTCATATAGTATTTATAGATAGATCCCTATAAAAGTTATATTGCCATCTTGGTATTAAACAAAAAAGAAGCCTACAAACTTTCCAAAACTCTCCAGCTATTTTGTAGTCTCCAACAGCACAACATATATAAAAGCTTTTACCAAAAGCCAAAGCTACAGTATCTGACTGTTTGATTGTACGCTAGATGGACCAGTGCGCGCCTTGCGCAAGAGTTTCACCACTACCCTCAGCGACATCTACAACCCAGTATATAAAGTCTCTGATTCACAACAGAAATGATATACATGATACAGCAGTGGCGCAGGTGGTAAGGGTGCCGGCTCTGATGCGTGCGTTTACAGGATCAAGCACGGGTTCGGGGCAGGTTAAGTTTTGTTTTTTTTATAAATTAAATTTGCCTTGAAACATATAACATATGAAAACCTTTTACCGTAATATTTTTTTTTTTATTTATTGAAGATTGGTTAAAAATATTACCAATTATCTCATTTAGAGCAAAGCTGTCAGTAGACGCTGGAAAGTATAAGTACACGGAGAAAACTGTTGTGTATTATTTATGCACAAGGTGTTCATAGCTATAAAATGTTTAGGTACATTTTTGAATATGCAACTTTGCGCATAAATTTAGCCCAATAATCATGAATTCTGCACAATCTATTGAAATTGTGCATAAGTTATACACAAAAAATGTGCACAGTTTGTGAACATTGTTCATAGCTTAATTATTTGAAAATCAAACACAATTGATCATAATATGTGAACATTGTGCATAATATTTGACTATAAACACTTATTGTTCATAAGTTGTGTTCATTTATGCATAGATTATTAACAATCTATTAACATTATATTAATGTACATCGACATGCAAAAATTTTGTTAAATTTCCAGCTGCTAAAACAATTATAAATAATCTTCAACAAACAAATGTAAAAAACAATTTAAACTTATGAGATGCAGAACTAATTTCATTATTATTTTTGAATTTTTTTAGAACTAATTGAAGTCTCCAAGGTGCTGACAGGAATTTTTAACCCTGTGGCAAGAAAACCCATTCAAAAACAATCGTGAAAGGTCAGGAAGGGTAGTAAAATAAACATGTAGATACTGAAGTATGTATGTATATGATTTATTGTAATAAAGACATTTGAAAATAAAATTAATTTTGTTCACAATCTATGAAAATGTTGTTCATAACCTATGCCCAGTTGTTTAGAACGTATGCTCAGTTGTTCATAGTCTATCCCAGTTGTTCAGAACGTATGCCCAGTTGTTCAAAGTCTATCCCAGTTGTTTAGAACGTATGCTCAGTTGTTCATAGTCTATCCCATTTTCGTGAACGATTTGTGCTTAAGTTGTGTCCATACCGCATAACTTCTGAACACAATTCTCTCCGTATAGGTGCTGGCGTCATTTTATATAATTTTCCTTGCTTGAAAAGAATTAAAAAAAAAAAAAACAATTCCCATTTTTGTCTTCACCGAGAATCCCGATTCACCGAGAATCCCGAGAATCGAAGTCAGGTGTCCTGCAAGTAGTATACATTTATACCCATTTTGGTATAAAAATTATACAATTAGTGTCTTCATAGGGCATGCTCGAGCAAATGTGACCAATTTATTCCATTTAAAAGAGACTAAACATGATCCAACTATGGAAGGTCGTGGCATGAGACAGCTGATTAAAAAGTTTTTTTCTTTAATTTTTACAATATGCCCATTTTTCAGTGTAATTTTGACAGTACGTACACAAAGTACAACAACAAAATACATTACACAAATTACGTACGCACGGGTGTATGTCACCATGCGATCACCTGTTTATTGCATCATGAGACTAAAAAAGTAGTAGTCTACTACAATAAAATATTGGAAAAGCATATTTTCTAAGCAGAAAATGTATTTTTCATACTAAGAATAAAGTTAGTTACATAGAATAAAATATTTTGATAGCAACATCAGAAGAGGAATTTTCAAAAATAGAAGAGAAAAAAGAAAAATATCAAAATCCATGCAAAGAAATGTAAAGCAGGAGTTATTAGCTTTCAAATGTTGTTGAAAATAATCTGTAGCCTTACTACAAGCCGAAATCTAATCACTTCAGTTGGTGCATGTTTTCATTACCTTATGAAAAATTTCAGCAGTATCTATATATTAATAATCTAACATTTTTTCCATACAATCAATTGCCAGAGTGCATCTCATAAAAACATGCATAATTCCAATTATTATATACTAGAAGGACCCGGCAGACGTTGTTCTGCCCAAATTTAGGGAAAAAATCGCACGATAAATAAAAAAGTTTGGAATATTTCGGTCCCTGGTCCACTTCCCGGAAAAAAATTACCCCAAATTTTAGCAAAAGTAAAGTACTACCTTTGTACCAAATTTGAAGAAAATCGCACCATAAATAAAAAAGTATGGAATATTTCGGTCCCTGGTCCACTTCCCCGAAAAAATTTAACCTCAAATTTTAACAAAAGTAAAAGTCTACCTTTGTACCAAATTTGAAGAAAATCGCACCATAAATAAAAAAGTTTGGAATATTTCGGTCCCTGGTCCACTTCCCGGAATAAAACTTTACATAAACACTCTGCGGACTCCTACTGAGCTATCCTGTAAATATTAACAAAATCGGCGCTGTAGTTCCGGAGTCTATAACATACATACGTACATACATCTTATTTTATATATGTATATAGATTATTGCCTACTGAAGAATTTACCTAATTCGAATATTGCTAAAATTTTGAAAAAAAGAGTATTGAAAAACGGTTTTCAAACATTTTCTTTTGCGGTGTTCGTTGGCATTTCAAAATTAGCGGTTAAATTAGCATAAAAAAGTGTTGAAAGGGTGTAAGTTTCTAAGCAAATTAATCAAAAAAGCTTTAAAAAAAAGCATTTTATTTTATTTTACTTTATTTTATTTTACTTTACTTTTTTTCTTTTTTTTGCCAACTGCAGAATCGTTTACTCCTTCGAACCGCATGAAAAAGTGGATTTTGTTAAGAACGGGATTTAGCAGGTATTTTACGCAAGCTTGGAGTATAGCAAGGGCCAGGCGCGTATTCAGGGGGGGGTTTCGGGGGTTCAAACCCACCCCGAAATTTCCGAAAATTAAAAATTAAATGTCTGTACTAGAATAATTACTCTATTCACTTTTAAAACTTCTGTTAATAAAATAGCATTAATAGAAATAATGAAAATACGAAAGAATAAAATTAAATAATATTTCACACTGAGAGAAGTTATTGGTAGTCGCTAATCAATTATCAGAGCAAGTCTGAGAGGTCACAACTAAATTCCTGCAACGGTTCACTCATTTGGCGTTTTAAGAAACTCGCGCAAAATTATCAGACTTGCTCTGCATAAGATCAACTTAGCATCTCATCTACATAGCATGTTAACAATAGCAAGAGTGATTCGAACTCAAGTCTGTTGAAATTCAAATTAACTGCTTTTCGAGTTATGAATACAGCGGGCAAAAATCGTAAAAATGAGTGTCTCTCGTTATTGTAGTCACGGTTGCCATAAGTTTAACCAAAAAAATTACCATGAAGTTAATAAAAAAATACCAAAAATTACCAAGCAGTACACAACGCAGTCGTATTGAATTACACTGGATTGTGATCCAACTTTTTTTCTGCGCCAGAGACGCCATAGTGAAATTCCTATGTAAAATCACCTCCTAATTCCGAAAATCAAAGTTATTTTTACTTGAATGGTACCGTTTTTGAGATATTTACGATTTAACGTTATTTCAAAAAACAAAAAAGATGGCTCCACTTAATCGTGTATATCTCAAGAACAAATTGAGCTATTCGAAAAAATTATAAAATTTACTATAATCAGTACATACAACACTTTTTGCTAGGTCCTGCAGATTCAAACATAGTGAACAATCATTACGGATTTTTAAAATTTTTTTTGTAAAAATATAAAAAATTTGTACTTTGCGAGGAAGCATCTCGAAAACGTTTTGTTTTTTTGCAGATATTTTCCCCCCTCTAAGCTCTGTTTTATTACAAAAAAAACAAGCTATCAGTGAACAAAATCGATGAACTAATACAAAAGTTATAAGCATTCAAGTAAATATATCCATTTAATGCTTAAGTACCCTACTGGTACATATGTGTTAGTATTCGTATATCAGTTAGTTAGCAGGTAGATTTTCGAAAAGCTATTAGATACAAAAAGCTGTTAGTGCCGTTTTCTCAAACCTAGGTACATTTTAAACAAGAGCATATTTTTGAGGCAGGTAGTGTTTTCTTTGTAGAACTAGGGAACCTTTTTGTTTAGGTAGGCTTGAATTTTTACTGGATCTAAGTATAAATAAGAGTACATGCGCCTTGTTCCTTCATAATATCTGCAAGGCTCGCTGGATACTGTTCAGTTTATAATTGCAGTTTATAACCCGTAATTTACTTAAAAATAAAAAATGAATAAAAGGGCGCGAGAGTTTGAGTGTACAAATAATCCAGATATGTTCTGTTTCATCTGCGGTCAATTTATTATAATTTATTATTATTATTATATAAGACATTGCTGGTCTATTCAAACAATTCGGTGAACCATATGATTCAAAAGAGTGGCGATTGTTCATAGACGGCAATAAATTAAGTTTAAAGCCGTATTATTGCATATTGGCAACCAAAAGCCATCTATCCCGATCGCGCATGCAGTAAATACGAAGGAAACATATGAGATAATGCAAACATTGCTCAAGTTAATCAAATACGAAGAACATGATTGGAAAATATGTGCCGATCTTAAAGTCGTTGGAATGCTATGTGGTCTACAAAGTGGATACACAAAATACTGTTGCTTTCTATGCAAATGGGATAGCCGAGCTCGTCAAGACCACTACATCATAAAGGATTGGCCAGAACGAATCGAGTTTCAAGTTGGGGTAGATAACATAAAATACTCTCCACTTATAAAGAAGGAAAAAATAATTCTACCTCCGCTCCACATCAAGCTCGGCCTTATAAAAAACTTTGTGAAGGCTTTGGACAAAGAAGGCGAAGCTTTTCATCATTTGAAGACAATCTTCCCAGAGATTTCAGAAGCAAAAATAAAGGAAGGCATTTTTGTGGGACCGCAAATAAGGAAAATGATGACCAATAACCATTTCAAAGAACTATTGTCACCAGTGGAGGCAGCAGCGTAGGATTCTTTTGAAAAGGTCGTTACTTCTTTTTTAGGCAAACACAAAAGTCCTAACTACGAGATGATAGTGAACGACTTAATCAAAAACTATGCGGAAATGGGTAAATAAAAAAACATATTATAATAAATTATATATTACATAAATTTACATGAGAATATATAGCCATAAATCTGAATTCATCGTCCAGTTCCGAACAAACAAGAACGGGAAAAATATAAACAAAAAATTTGTTCTGAATTGAAAGATAAATCCAGCCTAAGAAAATTATATACCAATGTGTCACTTATGTATTTATCTAATTTACTTTTTTATTTTCTTTCAGGAGTAAATATGTCTTTAAAAATTCATTTCTTACACTCCCACTTAAATTTTTTCCCGCAAAATCTTGGCGACGAAAGTGACGAGCATGGCGAAAGGTTTCACCAGCGAATGAAAGTGATTGAAAGTCGGTATCAAGGATTCTGGGATGTCGCTATGATGGGCAACTACTGTTGGTTTCTCATAAGAGAAACCGATCCTAATCTAAATAAGCGTCAAAACAAGACACATAACTTTTTCAATTATAAAATAAGATCATAGAGTTAAGACAGAACCATATGTACATATGCCATTATTTGTAGGGTACTTAAGTATTAAATGGATATATTTACTTGAATGCTTATAACTTTTGTATTAGTTCATCGATTTTGTTCACTGATAGCTTGTTTTTTTTGTAATAAAACAGAGCTTAGAGCAAAAAACAAAAAGTTTTCGAGATGCTTCCTCGCAAAGTACAAATATTTTTATATTTTTACAAAAAAAAATTTTAAAAATCCGTAATGATTGTTCACTATGTTTGAATCTGCAGGACCTAGCAAAAAGTGTTGTATGTACTGATTATAGTAAATTTTATAAGCTTTCAAATTTTTCAAACCGCTTTCGAATAGCTCAATTTGTTCTTGAGATATACACGATTAAGTGGAGCCATCTTTTTTGTTTTTTGAAATAACGGTAAATCGTAAATATATCAAAAACGGTACCATTCAAGTAAAAATAACCTTGATTTTCGGAATCAGGAGGTGATTTTACATAGGAATTTCACTATGGCGTCTCTGGTGCATTTTGGCTGTAAACCAGTGTTATCAAAGACAGTAACAATGAGATTGTACTTATACTTGTCAGGAGATAAAAGTTTAAAAGTAAAAGCCCGGTATGCTGTTAAAAAGAAAATGCTGAAGAAATATTGTCAATTATTTCTTGACCATGAAATTGTCATGAATAGCCAAGAAATTTTGACGTTCCGTTCTGCATGTTGAATAATTGTAACATTATATGAATTTCAATGTTATTTTATTATATTCTTTGTTTTTTTTCCGAAACTTCAATTTTTCTCCAAGAAATAAAGCGACAACTATTTATTTCATGCCAAAGCCAGATTTGCGCAGGTCGCTTTTTTGTAAAAATTTTCCAGAAATTAGCAGTAGAAAAGTAGAAGAGATTCTGACACAAAAAATTTTTCTTAAGCGTTTCATAAGTGTCATTTTATATAGAGTTTTTGGATTTCTTTTGAACAGCGTAAAGCCCTAAAAAAGAAAAATATTTTCCAATCCCAAAGGAGGAACGACCAAGCACGTTCATTGATGCATTAAATAATTGTTCCGTGTCTTTTTTCCCTATGGTACATCGATATATAAAAATTGCTGCAACGCTTCCAGTTTCCATTGCTCCTAGCGGACGGTCTTTCTCTTCCCTTCGAAGGTTAAAAACTTATCTAAGAAGTACAATGGGGAAGGAGAGGCTGGCTCTACTCAACATCCACTATACTTTTGAAGCAACTCCTGAACAAATTCTAAACAAAATTTCAAAACAAACAAGAAAAATAAATATTGTTTTGTACACGGCTAAAAGTTTTACCCAAAGATGACTTGATTTGAGACTTCGTTTTACTCTCTCATTTTTTCGCTCTCATTAGCTATTTATTTGGCTTTGTTGCCAGCATAGAGTCAAAATAACTGGCATTTTGCCGAAGGCCAGACTAAGGCAACGACAAAATGTACCGAAATAGTCGGTAACTCTTTAGCTTTGGGGTCAAAGGGTAGAAGTTATGAAAAATGTTGAGTGCTACATCAAAACATGCGGTTCGGTGTCCCTGATAATAATATGCAGGCGGAAGGTCAATACTATAAGCCAGTCAAAATATATCAACAAAAAACCTTAAGTACATTTTTTACTTGGCCTTATGTTATTGATTTTGTTAGAAGAACTTCAGAAATTTTAAGTAGAGGACCAGCCTCCATGCACCCAACGACAGTTTATATAGTGCTTTTGGTCCTATCAATCCATATTTATCAATAAATTCAATATTTCATTATCAACTCATAGCAGTGTTATAAGATGCATTTAAACTTCATTTGTACATATATTTTTGTTTATTTATGCCTGCAGATACGTTAATTTGTCATCTTTTTTAAAAATAAGTTTCGAAAAATTTATTTACCCCTTCAAAAGTCCAATTAAAAGCAAAACCTTTAAAATTCCCAAAATATATGATGAAAATACCCATACTCTGTTTTACTCCACTTTCACGGAGTGGCACCAATGACAAATGTTATAAAAAATGTGCATTTTGACAGCGCTCTCTGGAAACGAAGAGTCTCAAATCTATTTATCTATGGTTTTAGCCTAGATTTAAAACTTTTTGGGGCTACATATACATTTCTTGAATTTTCAACAAAGTTCTTAACTTTGAGTTGCAGTATTTTTATTGTGAATTTACACATACTTTCATTCAAAAATATTGAAATTAGTCTAAAGAAGTTAATTTTACTGGAAATTCCAAAAACACCCTTTGAACGCAGATATACTGGTCAAGGTATATGACCAAACCAAGTTTTGTTTAGAATTAAATTTACGCCGTTGTCATAGAAATGCGCGTAATAAAAATTATTTAAATTTTAAACCGAAAATGTTAACAATTTTTTATTTTTTTTTTAATGTTTGGACTCGAACCGACGTGCCCCAAATCAGTGCGCAATGCTCTACCTATCGAGCTACGGCGCACCCATGAATTTTGTGCGAAAAGTACACATATTCGCTGTGTATACGACTTTTGTTGTATTTTTGTTTATACCAATTATGTTTTAAATCTAAACCGCAAAAAATTGAGAATTTTTGTGGATAATTGAAAGGTTTGGAATTTATTACCAAAAAGTTTTAAAAATTGTGTAAACCAATGAATGCTTTAAAATCTAGGCTCAAATTTTTAGCCGTGTAGAAAGAAAAATTTCAAATAAATAAAAGTATAAATATGTAATATGTAAAAATATAAATATGTGTGTATTTACAGGTAATTTTTATTTACTGACACTTTGGCCAAAACCCCCCCCGAAATTTTTTTCTGGCTACGCGCCTGGCAAAGGCGAAATTAAACCTGTGCTACTTCACTTTAGTTTTATTGAGAATTTATAAAAAAGCTTATTACATGACTACCACATTTTTTTTGAATTTTTACTTACATTATGATATTTTTATATTTTCTCCACACAATTAGTCGGTTATTTGTTAAAAATATTCACTTATATTCACTTGACACAGTTTATTTATTGGAAATTGACACCATTTGTAGTTTACTTATTTCAAATATATTAACTCAAAAATGTAAATGGTGTAATGAAATTACACCAAATTTTTTGACATTTTTATTTAATTTTGACACTAAATGCTTTTTGACTAATTGTGTCAGGATGAATAGACATTCAAAAGTTGATTTGATACCATATTGTAGGTAAATTTTAGGGTTTTAGGGCAATCACATTCTCACCGATAACTAAATTAACGATAAATTTATCGAAATATATCGAAGTAAAAATTAAACCCGGGACCATCCCCATTCGTTTGATACCCATATTGTAGGGTAATATTAAGGTTTTCGGGCAATCGCATTTTGACCGATAACTCAGTTATCGAACAATTTATCGAAATATATCTAACTCCAAATGCAACCTGGGGCCATTCCCTTTCGTTTGACACCCATATTGTAGAGCAAGTTTAAGGTTTTTTGGCAATCGAATTTTGACCGATAACTTAGTTATCGATCAATTTATCGAAATATCGAAGCCAAAATGAAACCTGGGGCCCTCCCCTTTCGTTTGATACCCATATTATAGGGTAATGTTAAGTTTTTTGGGCAATCACCGATAACTCAGTTATCGATAAATTTATCGAAATATATCGAAGTCCAAATGTAACCTGAAGCTATCCCCTTTCGTTTGATACCCATATTGTAGGGCAATTTTAAGGTTTTTGTTTTAACATTTTCACCGATAACTCAGTTATCGATAAATTTACCGAAATATATCGAAGCCCAAATGAAACCTGGCGCCATTCCCTTTCGTTTGATGCCCATATTGTAGGGTAATATTAAGGTTTTGGGCAATCGAATTTTGACCGATAACTTAGTTATCGATCAATTTATCGAAATATATCGAAGCCAAAATGAAACCTGGGACCCTCCCCTTTCGTTTGATACCCATATTATAGGGTAATGTTAAGTTTGTTGGGCAATCACCGATAACTCAGTTATCGATAAATTTATCGAAATATATCGAAGGCCAAATGTAACCTGGAGCTATCCCCTTTCGTTTGATACCCATATTGTAGGGCAATTTTAAGGTTTTTGTGCAATAACATTTTCACCGATAACTCAGTTATCGATAAATTTATCGAAATATATCGAAGGCCAAATGTAACCTGGAGCTATCCCCTTTCGTTTGATACCCATATTGTAGGGCAATTTTAAGGTTTTTGTGCAATAACATTTTCACCGATAACTCAGTTATCGATAAATTTATCGAAATATATATCGAAGCCCAAATGAAACCTGGGGCCATCCCCTTTCGTTTGATACCTATATTGTACGATATTTCTATACCTATATGCGAAATATCATAAGTATAGGTTCAATATACTTAGAGTTATATGGAATAAAAAAAATTTCAAAAGAAACGGTCCATAGCAGGGTCGGAACCCCCAAAATTAAAAAAAAAAAATAGCCTATAGCTCCTTCCAGACTATAACTTGTAGGCGTGCCAAATTTCAACAAAATCCGTCCAGCCATTCTCACGTTTTTAGGGAACAAAAGCAAAGGTTTGGACATCCAAACATCCAAACATCGCTACATTCACATTTGAAGGGCTCAGAACCAAAAGGATCTAAGTAACATTTTTTTTTGAAATTGAGTTATACCCATATTTGCATAGTGAAATATGGTGTTTATTTGTTGGCAAAGAGATCCGAGTCCTTTCGGACATTGTAGTGCCATATATTTGCCAGGCCAAAAACGTACTAAATTATATTGCATTAATGATTGGAGCCAAAAGGATCTAAGTGCGCTCCTCTAAGCAATAAAATTAAATTGCTCGTCCAAAAAAACATGTAGAATTTTATTGAGTATGCAGTCTTGTAGCCCGTTTAATTTTAGTGAAATAAAGTGCTAAACTTAAGTTCGTAGGAAGTCTCGCTGATTTTTGGCAATTTTTTTTATTAGATATTAGCTCATATTTGAATAGGAAATTATATAGAACTATAGACGTCCTATGAAATTAAGTTCAGCACTTTATTATATTAAAATTAAACGGGCTACAAGACCACATACTCGGAAAATTTTTAAATCTTATTTTAGCCGAGCAATCAAGGTTCGAAATTTTATTGCAATAATTTTTGGAAATTTTTGCAATAATTTTTGTAAATTTACAGTTATTTTCCATCTTCAGTAAACATCCCTTGAATTAGCTGACTAGCCTGCATTCATTTAGACAGGAATCATTTCAAATGCATTTACCCAGAATTTACAATAAGTAATTTACTTTAACCTTAATTATCTCAATTCAACGTCGATGTTACTTAGATCCTTTTGGTTCTAAGCCCTTCATTTATAATATTAGTAGGATTTTGATATCTTTTCATGGACCAAGAGCTTTGCATAGGCATATTATATTTAACAAAAAGTGCTTCATTAATTTGTAATAATTCAGAAAAGTTTTCACCAAAAGCCAATGCTGTTAACTACAGTATCTGACTGTTTTACTGTGCATACAGCAGTGGCGCAGGTGGTAAGCGTGCCGGCTATGATGCGTGCGTTGGCAGGTTCAAGCACGGGTTCAGGGTAAGTAAAGTTTTTTTATTTTATTTTTACTAAATTGAATTTGCCTTGAAACATATGAAAACTTTCTATGATAATATTTTTTTTACATTTATTATATTTGTAACCCAATATTTCAATATTTTTCTGTTTATGACCTCTATCTTGGAGTGAAAAAATCAAATTTAAAAAAAAAGTGAAAAAATTATTCCAATTTATCAATATTTCTCTTTTTATTTTTTTTGTTTAAGAGATATGTCATATTTAATATACAAAAAGTAAAAACACAGTTTGTAGCTTCTTCAATTTTATATTTACGAAGTAGTTAGAAATCGCGTTAATTTTCCTAAAGACATCAACTATTTTCTTCCTAAAAATTTTAATTTGTAAAAGAGTCGACATATAACTGGGATCCTTATATATTTAGGCTAAATTGGGCCAGTTAAGATATGTTTTTCTTTTAATATTTCTGAGTTGAAGTTAACGAAAAAAACCAGAAAACCATCATATGTTGAAGTTGTAATATTCTCGCGCTATACGGACTTCAAAAAATCCTCAACTAAAGGAAAAATTGAGGAAACTGTCTGTATACCCAAAAAAAACACAATTGGGAAACCGGCTACTGTTAAGAAGTTAGCGGAATCAAAAAATGAACGATCATTCGTTTCAATCCATATCGCTATGTATGTACATATGTATGTATATTCTTAGCGGTGGTATAGCATTTGACATGGTACATTCATGTGTACCGATTTCGCAATGGTCTCGGGTGAGACGCGTGCGTTCCATGGTTCGAGCCCAGTTTCAGACATACAATTTTTTTTCCTTTTTCATATTGACTATTTTGTTTTGCAGGGAAATTACAAAAATTTTCCATAACACATACAGTACATACATTTTTTAGTAGAACTATATTATTCATTGTCCCTGCTATTCATGTAATTCAAAATTTTAATTATTTTTTAAAAATGCAATCAAACTTCTATTTTTTGTAAAATTCTATAATGAAAATGAGATTCGAAGTCATTCTCGACCACTTTTTTGGGCGGGGTATTTATATGCATCTTAAAATCCTGAAAAAGTTTGTGTTTATATTTAAAGGTAAACTATTACTGTTCACAAAACTCCAATAATAAAATGGGATTCCAAAGCATCCATGACCACCTTATAATTCAAAATTTGAAGTAAAAAGAAAGCAGAGTCAAAGTAGGTAAGAGCGTCGCTGAGTCGGATTGGCTAAAGGGACATTCCAGCCAAAAGAGGAAAACGACATAAAATTTTGAATCATTCCTATTTATTCAGTTATCTGTAACTAAATGTGTATATTTTCCTAATATGGTAACAGAAATATAGAAAAATATGTAAAAACCCAAAATTTTTGTCCTTATAACTTTGACTTCACATCTTACTATTTTGCGGAAAAAGTTTGGTCATGTTTGCATTGCTGCATGAGCTATATTTTCATTTATAGAAAAAAATTTGGTAGTCATTTAAGTAAAGCAGAGAAATATTAAAATAATTGCATAACATAAAATAAAAAAAGGTATGTAATTTTTGCGTATACCTTCATTAAATTGGTTCATATGGGGTGTCCCAGGAGTCACACGAAAAGGCATACAAATTGGTCTGGTAACCTTAGGAATGACCCTACGAAACCAGATATTTCTGACAGTAAGTATAAAGAGGCTGTTGACCGTCTGAATACATTTTTTGAGTTAAAAGGGTCATACTATGGTTTCTAGACTATTTTGAAATGTGTCCCAGGAGTCACACGAGTCTAAACTCTCATGTATTATTCAGATGAATTTTTTTTTGAATTGTTTTTGGTTTTTATTATATAGTTTTAAATAATTGTTTCGAGAGATTTTGAATTCGACTTGTTTTTAATAAATATTTAATCAGAATTTTGAAGTCAGTATAAATATTATTTTGCCTTCACTTTATTTTATTTCATTTAATTGGCTTGGTTTCAATTCTGCTGGGAGAAATTTATAAATAAGGTGGTCAAAAAGGGTTGAAACAATAATAAAACTGATTTCAATAATCTGGTGTACGAGTATTACATATTTCGCACTTGTCCCAGGAGTCACAAAGACTTGTCCCAGGAGTCACAATTTAAATATTTAAAAATAGTTTGTTGAATTTGAATATATAAATTTTTTTTATAGAATATGGTACTATACAGTATGTATTTTCGACCATATACAAATTGTAGGTGAAAGTTGAATAGTTGAACTAAAATTCGTATTCGTGCTCACAAAGATGCAACAAAGGGATTTTTCGGTGTCCCAGGAGTCACACTCAGTTTCTTAGTAGTTACAAAGGCACTTGTTGTTATTTGGCCAATTCTTTTAATGCATTAATTGTATTGGAGATTTGTCCACGACGATAAATATATTTCATATCAATTTAAGTCCCGATGTCAGTTTTTCAAGGCAAAGTTGACTCAGCTCTGGAGTCAAATGTCCCAGGAGTCACGATGGAATGTCCCTAAACTGAATTTGTAATATTCTCCAGGTAAATGGATTACAAAAAATAATGCCTGTAAAACAAAAAAAAATACAATATGGCAACCATGTCTAAACGGTGGACATAACTCATGAGCATTTGTGGCTTTGAGATTGCGATTTACAACGGCATGCAACGCAAATGAAATAAACGAAAGAAATAACTACAGCTTATGTCGCTCAATCAGTAACCATTATCTATATATTAATAGGCTAACACTCTCCCCATAGTAATTTTCGCAACCCAACTTCATATAGTATTTATAGATAGATCCCTATAAAAGTTATATTGCCATCTTGGTATGGACTATTTCTACTGTCTCGCGAAAAATAAATTTTAAAATTATGCTTTGTTTATTTGTTATTAAACAAAAAATAAGCCTACAAACTTTCCAAAACTCTCCAGCTATTTTGTAGTCTCCAACAGCACAACATATATAAAAGTTTTTACCAAAAGCTAAAGCTACAGTATCTGACTGTTTCATTGTACGCTAGATGGACCAGTGCGCGCCTTGCGCGAGAATTTCACCACTACCCTCAGCGACATCTACAACCCAGTAGATAAAGTCTCTGATTCATAACAGAAATGATATACATGATACAGCAGTGGCGCAGGTGGTAAGGGTGCCGGCTCTGAAGCGTGCGTTTACAGGATCAAGCACGGGTTCGGGGCAGGTTAAGTTTTGTTTTTTTTTATAAATTAAAGTTGCCTTGAAACATATAACATATGAAAACCTTTTATCATAATATTTTTTTTTTAATTTATTGAAGATTGGCCAGAAAAATATTACCAATTGTCTCATTTAAAGCAAAGCTGTAAGTAGACGCTGGAAAGTATAAGTAGTTGCTGGCGTCATTTTAAATAATTTTCCTTGCTTGAAAAGGATTAAAAAAAAAAACAATTCCCATTTTTGTCTTCACCGGTATAAAAATTGTACAATTAGTGTCTGCATAGGACATGCTCGAACAAATGTGACCAATTTATTCCATTTAAAAGAGACTAAACATGATCCAACTATGGAAGGTCGTGGCATGAGACAGCTGATTAAAAAGTTTTTTTCTTTAATTTTGACATTATGCCCATTTTTCAGTGTAATTTTGACAGTACGCACACAAAGTACAACAACAAAATATATTACACAAATTACGTACGCACGGGTGTATGTCACCATGCGATCACCTGTTTATTGCATCATGAGACTAAAAAAGTAGTAGTCTACTACAATAAAATATTGGAAAAGCATATTTTCTAAGCAGAAAATGTATTTTTCATACTAAGAATGAAGTTAGTTATATAGTATAAAATATTTTGATAGCAACACCAGAAGAGGAATTTTCAAAAATAGAAGAGAAAAAAGAAAAATATCAAAATCCATGCAAAGAAATGTAAAGCAGGAATTATTAGCTTTCAAATGTTGTTGAAAATAATCGGTAGCCTTACTACAAGCCGAAATCTAATCACTTCAGTTGGTGCATGTTTTCATTACCTTATGAAAAATTTCAGCAGTATCTATATATTAATAGGCTAACACTCTCCCTATAGTAATTTTCGCAACCCAACTTCCTATAGTATTTATAGATAGATCCCTATAATTTTATATTGCCATCTTGTCATGGACTATTTCTACTGTCTCGCGAAAAAAAATTTTGGAAATTATGCTTTGTTTATTTGTTATTAAACAAAAAAGAAGCCTACAAACTTTCCAAAACTCTCCAGCTATTATGTAATCTCCAACAGCACAACATATATAAAAGCTTTTACCAAAAGCCAAAGCTACAGTATCTGACTGTTTCATTGTACGCTAGATGGACCAGTGCGCGCCTTGCGCAAGAATTTCACCATTACCCTCAGCGACATCTACATCCCAGTAGATAAAGTCTCTGATTCACAACAGAAATGATATACATGATACAGCAGTGGCGCAGGTGGTAAGGGTGCCAGCTCTGATGCGTGCGTTTAGAGGATCAAGCACGGGTTCGGGGCAGGTTAAGTTTTGTTTTTTTTTATAAATTAAATTTGCCTTGAAACATATAACATTGACTTTGCCTTGAAACATATGAAAACTTTCTATGATAATATTTTTTTTACATTTATTATATTTGTAACCCAATATTTCAATATTTTTCTGTTTATGACCTCTATCTTGGAGTGAAAAAATCAAATTAAAAAAAAAAGCGAAAAAATTATTCCAATTTATCAATATTTTTCTCTTTTTATTTTTTTTGTTTAAGAAATATGTCATATTTAATATACAAAAAATAAAAACACAGTTTGTAGCTTCTTCAATTTTATATGTACGCAGTAGTTAGAAATCGCGTTAATTTTCCTAAAGACATCAACTATTTTCTTCCTAAAAATTTTAATTTGTAAAAGAGTCGACATATAACTGGGATCCTTACATATTTAGGCTAAATTGGGCCAGTTAAGATATGTTTTTTTTTTAATATTTCTGAGTTGAAGTTAACGAAAAAAACCAGAAAACCATCATATGTTGAAGTTGTAATATTCTCGCGCTATACGGGCTTCAAAAAATCCTCAACTAAAGGAAAAATTGAGGAAACTGTCTGTATACCCAAAAAAAAACACAATTGGGAAACCGGCTAATGTTAAGAAGTTATCGGAATCAAAAAATGAAAGTTCATTCGTTTCAATCCATATCGCTATGTATGTACATATGTACGAGTATATTCTTAGAGGTGGTATAGCATTTGACATGGTACATTCATGTGTACCGATTTCGCATGTGTAATGGTCTAGGGTGGGACGCGTGCGTTCCATGGTTCGAGCCCAGTTTCAGACATATGTACAATTTTTTTTCCCTTTTTCATATTGACTATTTTTTTTTGCAGGAAAATTACTAAAATTTACCATAACACATACAGTAAGGTAAATGTCCATAATTTCGTGGTAGTACGTTATTTCGTGGTATTTCGCTTTTTTCTTTCAAACAAGGAATTTGGGGAGTTTTTTTTAAAACTGAAAATTTCATAATAAAGATTAACTTTTCGGGTGTAATAATGGATATTTTACAAATTTTTTAAAATTAAACCTATTAAATAACAAGCATTATAAAGTTGGAAGCTCAGAAAATGAGCCTTTTGTAGGGAGGCCTCTTAAGGAAACTGTTAAGGAGACCAGTCGATTTTGTTAAGCCTGTAAAAATTGTGTCTTTACATTTTTTTTTATGATAATTTTTTTGGTTTTATTTAACATTTCTTAAACGTTTTTATTACTGCAAAACTTATTTCAATAACTTTTCATTTACATTTTATTTAATATTTAAATACCACGAAATTAGGGACACATGTTTTTTGTGATGTACCTAATTTCGTGGTACCCACGAAATTATGGGAATATAATACTTTATGTTTTCCTTATTTTCTTTCACATTTCATAAGATACCCTATTATTTTAAGTATTTTAACTATTAAAGAAACCCCTGAGGAAGATTTTGACGTAATTTCGTGGTACACTTTTATTAACCCATTCGTCAATATTTTAATCGAAAAGCTCTGCGAAGCACAACATTTTAACGAAATAATGGCATTATAGAACTTTTGTTTATTCAATAATTTTTCATTTAATTTAAAAAAATATGTCAAGATTTATACTTTTTTGCTTTTGCTATGAATGAATAGCGATAATAAACAAAAAAATTTAAATATAAAACTCATATTACCGCTTAAAGCGATACCACGAAATTACGTACATCAATTTCGTGGTATACTGCGCATTTACATACATTGTTAACAAGAAATCAAAAATAAAAAAAAGAATAAAAAAACCAAATTAAATTAAAAAAAAAATTAAAAATTTGAAATTCAAAAAAAAATTAAAAACACACCAAAAAAATTAAAAAAAAAAAATATTATGAAATTATAAAAAAAACAATAATTCGTAATGAATTTAATTGTCAGTTTTATGGGAAAAATTGATAATTGGAGAAAAATTACAAAGGAAAAATCAACAGCGATGGATAGGATTACATGTTTCAGAGTTTCCAGGCTCATCATCAGATCCCTTTTCGGACACGGATTCGAACTCGTGTCTGCACCAAAGCCGCTGTTAGAAAATTCCAACACTAAGCAATGATGCCCTGTGACGTCACAATGCACTTATCTCCACTTCAATTAATTCCCTTTTGTTTGTTTGTTCTTGCCAACTGTATACACAAAATTTCTTAAGACATGCAGCCTATATGTTATGATGTGTGTTGGTCTTGTTGTTTGTACATATTTACATATGTACGTAAACCCGTGCTATGGTTTCAATGTATTTTGTTGTTGGATTTT